>JAJHUR010107541.1:0-80807 GCA_027495735.1 Lutjanus campechanus | reverse complement strand
TTAGTGTGGTAAATCATGACTGCAGCATTCAAAATCAGTTTTTTGGTACAAATGTCAAATTACCATTACTATTGTTTTTTTTTGTTTTTTTTTTTGTTTTGTTTTTGTTTTGGTTGATCAGTGGAGCAAAAGCATCTTGCTTATTTTATCAGCATTTGGCTGGTGGATGGTGCTAATTTTGGACCCTTAAGAGCATACAATATGATTCATTGAATTATTTACATTATCACATGTCTATTATTAACATTACTGTATGGCAGTTTTTATTTTTTAAAATATTATAGTTATCGTCAATACCATTATATCACAACACTTACACTAATATACCTTGCAAACAGTTTTGATTTAAGCACCTTTTTCACCGTGGCCATTTTGTAATAAAATAGTATTACAGTATAAACACAGGTTTTTTGCCAGTGATACAACGTAAAGTTCCTTCAAGGGTGCTGCTGTGCATGATGGCTTCCTGGAAAGGCTCTGCTACACTAAACGGAACAGGACCTTGATTAGTATCATTGATAACACCTGTGTTTACCTGCTATTTCTCATCAATATGCCTGCCATGACAAACGTCTATTTTACTGTATGTTAATAACTGCGTCATCGGCGTGATTTTTAATTAGTGACAGACATGCCGCCGTTTGCAAACATTTAAATGTCTTACCTTTCAGGAGCTGCTAGCATGCTAAAAGGAGAAAGCAACAGGTTTGTTGGTGCCTTTCACTAATTGATGTATTGGACCTGCAACGTTAAAATCTGGTCAGTAATTTAACGAGTGAGACGCTCAGCACAGTCGTTAAAACAGGTAAAATTTAGCGTCTCACACCATTTCTGTTTGCGACCCATTTGCCTGATGCTAACATTAATGTTAGCTATTCGGCTAGTGTAGTGCATTAACTTAAAAAAATCGTGACAAATAAAAAAAAAGACAAAGCTAGGTTATGTTAACGTTAGCCCAAAAGATGATAGCCTATATTTATCCAGAGTGGAGGAGAAGGCAGTCATACCATAATGTACAAAAACCTCTATTACGAGTAAAAGTCCTGCAGTTAAAGTATTATCAGGAAAATGTAACACATGCAGTAAAGGATTTTAAGCAAAAGTTTTCATTATGCACAATCATGGTTTATAATGTTACATATTAACTGTATTTTTGCATTATAATTATTGATGCATGAACGTGTGAACAGTATTTTGTTGCAGCTTGTCCATATAGAGCTAATTTTAAACTACTTTAATTTTTGTTGGGCTGTTTACCGATTTAGCATTGCATGCTTTTAATTTTGTTAAACTTATGATGAAGTAACAAGCACATTTCCTACAAAGATGTAGTGGAGTTGAAGTATAAATAAGCAAAAATGGAATTAAAGTAATGGTACCTCAAATACAGTGAATTAGTAGATGTGCTTTGTTACTCTTCACTGAAATGTCACAGTATAAATATTGCCTTAAAACTGACAGAACAACAAAAGTACATTTTTTGACTTGCGCATTCATCCTCACTTTCTCTTTGCCATATCACACAAACCCATAATATTAATTGCCAGCAATGTGCGCTGGCAGGTTTCTGTCAATGTCTGGACTTAATGAGTAAAATATTGTGCAACAGCCACAGGGAAACCTCCTAAGATAATGTGCACACCTTCCACCTTGGGTTTTTTCCCCTTTGAAAAATCTGAAGTGATTAAAAAAGGGGGTAAAAAAACAAATCCTTTCTAGTGCTATGTTAAATCTGCACAGGTGTTGCTACTTATTTGGCTGATTAGATGTGTCCTCAGGACATCACCCCATCACTCCTGTTTTATAGTTAAGTTGCATCTGTCTATCAAGGCAGGATAACTTACAGTGTGCCTTTCTCATATGTATCACTATGTTGAGTTTGAGTTTGTCTCTTCTAATTCAAACTGAGACACACAAAAGTATCTGATAATCATACAGAAAAGAATATCAATAAATCCTGTTATATTTTGTTTTCATGGCCACCATTAAAATAATAATAATAATAATAATAATCCATATAGCCAGACATTAATTATTGGCCATGGCCGCCTTTTCTTTCCTCTTTCATAAGGATGAAAAGTCCACATTCTGTGAAAGCATGTGCCAGTTAATGTAACACAGAGTGCAGAGATGTTAGCATTTCAGAAAAGATGCAAATGCCCAGATCTCCAATATGTCAACAAATTCTTGCCAAAATAAATGCTGCAGTATTGATCTTTGTTGTGCTAATAAGTTTGAATGAGTATTCCTAATTTGTAACAACAATTGAGTGCTGTGTGGTTGTGCGTGTGTACATGAGCAGGTCATTGGAGTGTCTCATTGCTGGTTGAGAGCTGCTGGAGCAGAGAAAAGGATGGAAACGTCTGCAATTTGAAACCTTGTTAGGAATTTATGAAGTGCTAAAATGTTTTCTCCCCAGGGATGGTCCCAGCCAGCTGCCAGTGCCACTGTAAGCCACTTAGTGCAGAGCCTCTGGGCTCGTCACCAGGCTGAGATGGCAAGCGAGATACACACACACAGAAATACTGTACATACAAGTATTTGTGCCTACAATACAAAAATATAAACAGACTCTTGAATACCAAATCTGAAATTGCAAACACCAGCTGACTTCATCACTCAGCTGAAACCAACTGTAGATTTACCATAGAGCTAATTGATCCAACACTGACATTTATTACCCTCCTCTCCTCTTGAGAATGCTCCTGTACAAACTGCATTTAGCGTCATTCTCTTTGCTGTGATGTTGGCTTGAATTAGAGCTTGAACATGGCCGAGGAAACTGACCTTATTTCATAATTGATAGTAGTTTATGTTAATTTAATGTTCCCGGGGTCCCACGGTTGGGAGTGCACTGATGATTCCAAAACTACTGATCATGTTCCATAAATAGAAGCACTTACAGTGAATGACTTTAGAGGAATACTAATTTGAGCTTTCTATTTTTTTATTTATATTTTAAATTAACATTTTCATACTCAAATACCAAATGATCTAAATATCAGGAATGTTTTTACCATCCCTAATGTCTTTAGTCCAGATCACATCAAAGGTGTTGCTTCCAAACTTTATTTACAGAAAAATTTATCCATATGCGATTAAAAAACCAAAGAAACATAACAACATGTATGCATGTATCTTAAAAACAATACTTTAAAATGATACAAATAGAGCACAAAGTTATAACAGTGAACATCTTGTCTTTCCTCTCTTGCAGTTTTCAGTGAGGACCTACATTCCAGCTTATACTTTGTCAATGCATCTTTGCAAGAGGTAGTATTTGCCAGCACCACAGGGACCTCAGTGCCCTGTCCTGCTGGGGGCGCGCCGCCTGCCTCGCTGCGCTGGTATCTGGCGACTGGCGAGGAGATCTACGATGTCCCGGGCATCCGCCACGTCCACCCCAACGGAACCCTGCAGATCTTCAACTTCCTGCCATCAAGCTTTAGCAAGCTGATCCACGACAACACATACTACTGCACTGCTGAGAACCCTTCTGGCAAGATAAGGAGTCAGGATGTCCACATCAAAGCTGGTGAGTGCACAGAGGAGGGCGGAGTGTAGCAGGAGTGCTTGTAGTAATAGTAATGGTGAGGGACATAGCCGTAGCACCTAACCCTAAATCCCACTTCACATTTTTTTTAGTTTTAAGTATCTATTATATTAAAAGCTTATCAGATATTTTTCATTAAGTGTAACCGACATGACTTGCCTAAAGTGGTAGTTCAGATTTTTTTGAAGTGGGGTTCTATGAGATACTTATCCATAGTCAGTGTATTAGCTACAGTAGATGCTGATTGACACGCCCCCAGTTTGGAGAATCAGCAGGACTATCGGTGAAGGAAGCTAAGCAATGTACTGCTGAGGATAGGGTAAGCAGGAAAATGTATTTCAACCACCTCAAAAAAATCAATATCAGATTAAGTGTACACTATATTTAAAACATTTTCACCACTTTACCTTGACATCAGATAGTGTTTTCCAACAAGAAGCTGCTGTTATAGAGCCACCAGTCTCCTTTGGCAAAAACAGAAGTAAAGTTATTGCTTTTGTCAAAGGAGTCTGGTGGCTTTGGAAAGAGCGAAAAATGAGCGATTTAACTCCAGTTTCCCGGCAGAGGAAAAGTGTTGAAAATATTCAAAATATAGTGTACACGTTTGTAATTGGTTAAAATGCGTTTTATTGCTGACCCTGTCCACAGAAGTACATTGCTTAGCTTCCGTGCTGATCGTCCTCTCTGCTTCTCCAAACTGGGTGTCGTGTGTCAACCACCATCAACTGTAGTAAATACACTTACTACCAATAAGTACCTCTTACAACCCTAATTAAAATAAACAAAACTGTCCCTTTTAATATTTTGTTATTCTCACCATAATAATACATAATTGAACACCAAAATCCAGTCATAGTATTGTGATAGTGGAGTCAGCTCCGTGGCTCCAAAATGAGAGCTTTACCCTGGGCCTCAATCTGCATACCCACCCTGTCCCTAAAAATGAAAAAGAAGTATGTAGTAACACAATCAGTCTCTTATGAATGGGACTTGATGTTTATGTTTTGTTTTGGTTTTTTTTCCACTATAGTCTCACGGGAACCCTACACAGTCAGAGTGGCTGACCAGAAGGCTATGAGAGGCAGTGTAGCCGTCTTCAAGTGCATTATCCCTGCTTCTGTTGAGGCCTACGTCACTGTTGTATCATGGGAGAAAGACACAGTTTCACTCAGCTCAGGTAAGACGTGTTATACTTTAATATAGAGCGTATAGTGCTCTAATGTATCCAGGGACACAACGCTTTAAAAATCAATCCTAATGTCTAATATGTAAAGGTAAAATGCCAGTGTTACTGTAAAGTTAATGTCAATGACCCTGTTTGTAAGGTTGTAGGAGGTACAGCGAAAGCTTTTTGTGCCCACTTTGGTAAAGACAAAAATGTGGGATTAAATGTTTGGGGAGGGAGAGGTGTGTTGCTCTTTTTTTGGGCTGTTTATCCCAGCCACCCTCCCTGCTCTGCTCTGCTTTGTGCTCTTTGGACACTCTGTTCTGTTTCTCTGTGAGTCATCTTCTTACCTGTTTACTGTCGTAGTCTGCCATTACTGGGGCTCTGCAGCTCTGCACAGCCCTGTCCTCTCACTAGCCCAGAGGATGTTGATAACTGTCACATTGAATCACTGAGCTTCCCTCTCCTACAGTATACACACTCCACCTCAGCCAACTCCATTTTGAGTCCAGCAAGGGGTAAAGTGGAACAGTTTACATAGCATCATTGACCTAGTTACCCTCCTTGTTTGAATCCAGTGGCACAGCATGATAACGCGAGACACCAGAACATTCTGCGGGTTGGATTTTTACTCAAGTTAAATGGGATGCTTATCTCTTGATTGCTCCATGTACTGCCCGCTGGCTGATTTTGCTTCATACTGGGGCGTTCAGGGACCTGTAAGTGAGCACTTGATGTCATTTGACTGAGGGCAGAATCTGGGACGGTGTTTTGGTGGCATTTTAAATGCGTCTGCTCAAGCATGAAGATGTGTCTTCTGATCCATGCCAGCGACTTACTTACTCGAGGTTACTCGAGTTACTTGCTGCGAGCCGCTGGTTGAAGACATTGCCTAATGTCACGGAGAGCGGGTGAATATGCAGCGTGCAGATATGATTACGTCCTGTAAATGAAAGGAATCATGTAGACAAGGCTCAGAGATGATGTTTGTCCTGACGATGGCTGAAAAAAGTGTCCATTAAGAGGATAAAATGCATTTAACATCCCCCTACATCTTCATCAAAAGCAAAGGTCTGTTAGCCTGAATTAGAAAATATAGCAAAAACCTTCTTTTCATGTATGGACTGTGACCTCTGCATGCATGTGTGTGTGACATTCCTTTATTTTGAAAAACCAAAGCATGCTATTAATCCCTAAGGGTCTAGTTAGGATTATTTGATGTGGGGTTGAATAGGGTAAGGATAGTCTGTTTGTTATAGGGCTGCAACGAATGGCTATTTTCAGTATCAGTTAATCTGTTGATTATTTTCTTAGTGAATCGATTATTTGAATTTAGACTTTTTTTCATTTTTTACTCAAACTGATTACTCGATTATTAAAATAGTTGCCAATTCATTTCCAAATCAATTCATCATTGACTAATCGATTAATCATTGCAGTTCTAGTTTGGAGAAGCAGAAAGACGTACCAGCATGAAAGCTGAGCAATAAAAGAGCAATATTTTAGGACCTTGAAAAAGATTCAACAAAAAATTGTATCAGTTTAAGTGTATGCTATATTTAGAATATTTTAGAATGTTTTCACCATTTTATAAGCCAAATATCACTCTCTCTAAACCTACCATAGGCGAAACCAATAATTTCAACTTGCAGAACATGGGTGTTGCTGGTCTGCCACAGCCTCAATCAGTTAGTTAGTTTGTGTTATTGTGTGACATCAATGTTTAGATTAATCAAAGTCCACAATAATACAAAGAAACAAATAGAGAGAGGCAGAAGTAGACCAGGAACTCAATTTTTCTGCCAGGTAAAAGATTACTGATTTTGCCAATAGAATCTAGTTGAGACAATATTTAGCAATATTTGAATTATACAGTGGTGGTTTCAAATCCTCTAAATGTAGAGTACACTTAAGCTGGTATTAACTTTTTTAGGTGGCTACAATACCTTTTGTTGCTGACTATGTCCACTGCAGTGCATTAATTAGCTTCTGTGCTGGTACGCCTCTCCACTTTTCCAGACTGTTGGTGTTCCAACCACCATCTATTGTAACTAATATACTGACTTTTGTTAAGTACCATACCCCCCTTCAAGTAATCTAAACTATCCCTTTCAATCAGCTCTTATTGTACTGTCTGCAATGACATCTTTATTTTTTTTACAGCGGGTCTGAAGGCCTATAGAATATGCAGTGAAGTTTTGATGGATTATATTGTATGCTCGGTGTTCTTTTGAGTTCTTTCGCAAGCGTTCAAAAGAACAACGATATTGGATTGTCCGTGTTTACTCCAATAAGTATTGCAGCAGGCGAGTGCTGTCAAAAGCATGAGCACACTGTCAAAATCACTGCTGCTCCGTGATAAATATTTGATGGTCGATTCTGATGCATGAGCGGATTCACCTCGCACTGTTATGGAGAGGGTATGTTTACTCTAGGAGTGAGGGTTAGAAGGATGTGTGTGCGCGAGTGTGTTTGTGCGTGAGTGAAAAGCGAGAGAGACCACAAGGATACAAGCAAGGCTTGACAATGGCAACTGGGTGCAGTTTGACCCAGCCTAGTTTTCCGACTCCTTCTCCAGCCCCTCTTTCTTTTCTTTTCTTTTCTTTTTTTTTTTTTTCAATTTTTCATGAAAGAAGACTTGGTCTCAGTGGGCACAAAATAAAGCTATCCCACAGCCGCACTGAATTATTAATCTCAAGTTTTTTGTTGGGAACCGTAACATCAAGCGCACTTCCCTACCCTTGCATTGTGCATCAGAATGTGAAGGCTCAAGATATTTCTCTTAGTGGAGATGCCAGATAACCAGGAGATAACCAGGAAGGTGTTCTTGAAGAAATTAGATGAATGCTTCCACGGCCACAGTTTAGATAACCTGAAACATCTGAACATTTGATTGCTACTGATCATGTGTCGACTAATGTTACCAAAAGCACAAATTATTGATACTTTTACAGTATCACATGTTTAAAAATATCACAAATCTAACATTTGATAGCATCAAAGACATCAGTGCAATCTTTATTGTCCTGCTTGAAATTTGGCTTGAAGCAAAACTAGACAATGTTCAGTGACTTTATCTGTACCAGCACTATGTGCAGGTTGTTAATTTTGAAAAATAGACAAAAATAACCTTTTCTATGCCTTTGAATTTTTTTCTTCTTTGCTGTGGTATCTAAAGAGGTATCAAGTATTGTTTTTTATAGTAGTATTATATCATATTTTAAAATGATAGTATTATGACCATTCTTGTGTCAACTGTGTCCACTTGTTTAATATTGTTAGGCGTAAAATTAGCTTTTTAAGATCAATAACTTGCAGATAGAGTGGAAACTGGCTTAAATCACAGCTGCTGAAATCTCTGAATATCCAGTGATTCGCATTAGGGTCAAAAATAGATGCATAATTACAGACTAGGGCCTGTCTTAATTAATCAGCTGTGATTGAAAAGTTAATTACAATATGAATTACCTCTCAGAATGAGGACTGCTTAGTAGTCATTTGAAGCGGCCTGTTTTCAATGTGAATGAGCATGACGCAAGCTCACTGGGTCCTAATGTTGCCACTAACATACCATTAACCCGTCATGAATTTTAAAATGGATCTCGCAGCACGAGCTTTCAAATGCCCGGCTCCGATCGCCTCCTCGCTGCTTTTGATAAACAATTGACAGAGCTAATAGAGAGATGAAAGAGGCAAAAAAAAAGAAAGAAAGAAAGTAGAGCGGGGGGCGGGGGGGAGGTTGAGCTGTGTCCTACTGTGTTACTGCCAGGATTTTATATGGTGGACCTTTATTTTAATGCATGTGTGTATTGGTGTTGTCACATGTGGTGTGCACACACTTGTGTCTGTTTTAGTTACACGCTCCTGTGTGTTTGCGTGTCAAGTGGCCCTGCTTTTGAAAAAGGGATGGAGCTGGGATGGTGCGTGTTTTTGTGTTTTTCCATCTACCTATCTTTTGTCTCTCATCATTCATGATACGAGGCAGCGTAATGAGCTGAGCGGCCTTGGTCGCAGAGAAGGGCTTCAACAAAACCAGTGCTTAGATATTGAATGAGCTGCAAACAACATGTTACTAAGACCTTGCACTCTCCTCTAAGATCGTGAATGTTGTGCAATTTGAGCATGAATTCTGTCTGCTTGCAGTAACATTTGGCCTGTTAGTCCTCCTGATTTACAGTATTAGTTATAATCTATCTCTCTGTCTATATCTAATCTATCTACCTCTACCTAGCATTTAAAATTGTGCGTACATCTCTTACATGAGTTCTTGTTGACTTTTCTTACCTTCTGCAGACATAGAAGCAACATTATCGTGGAGTCAACACAGTGCCGCTCTCGGAGCCTTTTATGCATGCGTTAACATTTGCAGCCATTTATATCTTCTGTACATGTGTGGACAAAGTGAACATACTGGAGACCAGTACTGAATCTTTGAACTGTACCACAAAGTAGATTTTGTGATGATTGCAAAAGCTTGATATTATTTTGCTCTTTATCTTGACATACTATAAGACAAGTTTAACGTTCGTTCGCACTTAACACTCTTAGTAATGATCATTTTAAAGATACAACAAGGAGTTTTTAATTGGTTATGAAATAGTCTCAATTTATTACTGATGCCTCTATATGAGTTACATAAGTTAATGAGACCATCCATGAGAAGATTTGGTATTTCTATATAGTTGTTCTTAATGCCTGCCACTGTGTTGGATTCTTTGGGAATTACATTTTCCCAGGCAACATTACAATGCGTAGTATGTCAGCCAGTTAAAACAAAGCAGAAGGAGTTTTATATTTAGATAATTTTATTTTTGACGTTATATTTTTTGGTTATTATGGTGGAAGCACTACTGCTTTTGTCTGCAGGGCCGCCAGAATCAACACAAAATTAAAGATCCTCCTGTCTTTAAGGCTGTAAAATGGATTTCTGTCTCTTTTCTAGAGCTGAAACAATCCTTTAATTGAGGGATTAGTTGATAGACAGTTAACTAATTGGCAACTATTTTGATTATTAATTGTTTAAAGGGACAGTTCACCACAAAATCAAAAAAAATATTTTCCTTTAACTGTAGTGATATTTATCCATCTAGATTGTTTTGCTGGGGGTTACAGAGTTTTGGAGATGTTGTCTGTAAAGATGTTTGCCACCTCTCAAATATTAATGGAACTAAATGCACTCTTGTGGTGCTCAAAGTGGCAAAAATACAGTACATCTGAAAAACTCAACAGCAACAACTCTCTCCAAAAATCATTACCTGGTCCTCAGACCTTTTTGTGAACTGTTTGATGATACATAAAACTGCACTAATAGTACTACAGGCCAGAGGAAAACTATGTACTTTTGATTTTTGGGTTAACTGTCATTTTAAGTAAAAATCCCTGGTTTCATTTCAGTTTTCTTAGTTCCTTGTGATTATAACCCAAATGTCTTTGATTTGGGACAAAGCAAGACATTTAAGGTGTGACCACTGGTAATGGGAACTTGTGATGGACATTGTTATGTACTTGCTAACATTCCAAACAATGAATCCACTAATACAAATAATCTGCAAATGAATTGAAATGTAGAGAGCTGATAGCCTTTATTTTAGTGGGTTAATTTTCTAAACATTTCAAAATAAGACTCGGCTGGTGTTAAAACTGAACTAGACCAACACCTTTATCCAGTGGGAAGTCTGACACAGGTCTAGATAAGGAAGTGCAGGCTGGACAGGCGGCCTGCGTATCGCCCCTGGATAAGACAGGAAAAGAGAGAAAAGGTGAGGAGAGGTGAGGTGAGATGAGGAGACAAAAAAGAGAGAGGAATAGGGGCTGAGAAGTCTCCTCTGGTGTGGCGAGGAAGGGTTTCCTCCTTGGAACAAACATGCGGGCCTTTCATCTTTTCATGCTGGAGATTAGGCTAGAGATGCAGGACGGGGAGGCTTTAGTCTGTTGTAAGACGCATGTTCAGTACGAGGCCGGTGGAGAGGGATGACTCCAGAAGCCACTCCTATTTTTTGGTTGTGCCTCCATCTTGTCTCTTATTTGTGTCGATAATTTTAATTTTATTTCTCCTACATTTCATTAAGGGGTGAGTAATACTGTATTATGATACATACTGCGAGACAATATACATTTGAGTCAGCTGTAATTTTGACATATTGGAGAGTTTTATCATATTTTGAGATTTTATCTTACAGAGATAGTTTGGATTTTTTTGAAGTGGGGTTGTATGAGGTACTTATCCATAGTCAGTGTATTACCTATAGTAGGTGGTGGTCAGCACGTCCCCAATTTGGAGAAGCAGAGAGAAACACCTGCTACTGCTGTGGATCCACAGCAAAACTTATACAGTACATATTTTACCCGCCTAAAAAGGCCCACCTGCAGTACATTGCTTAGCTTCTTACACTGGTGCTCCTGCTGCTTCTCCAAACTGAGTGAGTGTCAGCCACCATCTATAACACACTGACTATGTGTAAGTACCTCAGATAACCCTGAACTATCCCTATATATGCATCCATGCTTTGATTTGTCTGGTATTTAATTTGTTTGTTCAGCTAAAAACAGACAATACCTTGTCTGTATATATAATTTGCAAACAGTTATTTTTCCAGAATATGATCCATGAATCCATGATATTTATTGATATGTTGATATGAAATTATGCACAATGTGATATTGGATTTTTTTCCCCCACAATTACTATCCCTAGTTGGAGTGAATACTAGTTGTAGAGAGGTGAGGTTTGCATATCAGGTATCTGTTCATAATATACCTGTATGTTTTTAGCAACAGTATCTGACATTGTTTATGTTGCACATTGGAAAGAGAGAGATCAGTAAGTGCATCTTCTCTCCTTCTCTCACTTTTCCTTCTCACCTTTTGCTTTGTTTTCTTTTGTTTCCTTTTATTTACCCTTCTCCTCTCTTCTCCTCTCCTCTCCTCTCCAACCTCCACTTCTTCCCATCCTCCTCCGCTGGCCTTGACTATCGGCCTTCTCTCCTCTCTTCTCATCTCATTGCATAACCTGCTTGGCACAGCGCCCCAGTCAATTTCCTCCTGCGTCGAAAATGCTGTTTTTTTTATTTGCTTTATGCAAATAAGTCCCTCCAATACTCACGGCATCAGTAAAAAAAATCTCCAGCTACATTTTTCAGTCACATTCATGTAGGCCGCTTCCCAGCTGTGCGTTTAGCATTTAAGCGATGAAAGTGCTTTTGCACTCTTGCATTCTGCTCACTCGTCTCTCATGGGTTCTTGTGAGTGCTTATAGAGGCTAATTAAACAGTTTGCTTGCTAATAGAATCACAGTCTTAACCAGCCACCAGCTCAGTCGCTGGAATGTTAAGGATGTCTTCAAAGGGGCTACTGTAGGTGTTTGGTTTACAGGATCACTGCTCAGTGGGAATTTATCATGCCAGTGATGTGCCACCGCCTCCATTTTTCACTGAGATTGACAGTGAGGGCACTGAGAGGCAGGCGGAGACGGGGCTGTAAATTCAACACGCCCAAAGTCAGGCCAACCTTGAAAGGAGGGCACAGTGGTAGAAATGAGCTCGCGGAGGAAAGAAGATGTAAGGAAATGCAGAGGAGGAGAGGGCAGATTAAAGGAAAGGAAGTGAGAAGAGAGTTGGGGAAACAAGAGACTGAGAAGGAGGGGATTTGAAAGGTGGAGAGGAGGAGAGTGGGCGAGGCTTTTTCTTTGGTAAACAATGGACTGCGTCACATTAGCCACATGATCTTTTGCCTCCGTCTTCTTCCTCTTCCTACTTTCCTTCCTCACAAGCGTTTCCTTCACTCCATATCTGCCTCTCTACTTCTCATTCTCCATCTCTCGCCAGATTTCTGTTCTCTCCTCACACAAACAGGGTTTGTTGATCCTGTTGTACAGGGGCTGGAAAGCGCCTGGAGTTGCCACGAAGCGATTCAGAGACAGATCTGGATATTAATATGTACGTGTGCTTGTACATGCGTGCAAATATACCATACATGTGAGTGTTTTTTTTGCACGCTACTCCACCCATCCTGCAGTGAAACCCTATGAAAACAACACAGCCTATCATTTTGCCCCCCCCCCCCCCCCCCCACACACACACACAGATCAGCAGTTAGTGTGAAATGCTGACCCTTGTCTTTCACTGCACCCCTTTTCCCAGTCCACTCACACACAGCTGCATGAAAGCTAAGGGAGATGGGGGTGCTTATTGTTTGCACAGTGAATGTGGGTGTGAGTGTCTGTAAAGGTAATGAAATTGTGCATTTACTGTGTATTCATTGTCTATATGTGTGAGTGCAAAGTGTGATACTGTCAAGTACGAGGTGTTTAGGGTTTAAAGGAAATAAAAAAGAGAGCAGAGAAAAAAATCAATAGTTGTGTGCATTAATCATGCTGCTGCCACAGAGAATTATGGGAACATGAGCTGAAGGATGCATTTTGTGCATTTGCAACATGTGAGTGCTGCTGTGTGAAGGGGAGTTTGGGGAATTGGAAGAGGACGAGACAAGACCCTTTTAGTAAGAAGTGAGGTTAGAGCAGAGATACGTAGTTGGGGGGTGTTTTCTTCATGTATTGTGTGCACAGCGTGTCTCTCCTCCATTGCCTTTTGTAGAAGACGAAACCCACAGTCTTTTGTATAAAGCTCGCTTCAGGATAGCATTTGTTCAGTCTTATTTTGAAAGCTTTGATGTAACAGCTTTTGAAATAGCTGAGATTACATTTTTATTCTAACGCTTTTATTATATGTTGTGGTTTTCAGGATGGTATGGCTCACGTTATTAGTCTTTTAACATTGTTATTTTGGTTTCACATATTTTCTTTGCAATGAAATTTGCCATTTGGAAAAGAAAGAAATGTAGCTCTGCTCTGACTTTCTGTTTGAGCTGTTTGAAGTCTCCATCTTAGCTGTGGTGAAGGCTTGCGGACGTGATACATATTTGATAAGGATCGATAGAAGGGTTATTGAGACAGAGATGGAAGGAAATCGATCTTGGACTGGGCTTCCCAAAAGCATCTTAAACCTAAGGTCACCTGCGGAGTGTCCTTCTGCAGCACAGACTTGTAATTTTATGCCGAAATGCAATGCACATTTTAATTCTTCCTTGCTGTCACATTATCTTTCATAAAACATCAGGAGAACAATCTAGTGAAGTTGAAATGCCTGAAGAGGGGCTGCTCTCAGCTCTCAAATTTATTTAATGCTTTATCTCAGGTTTATGTATTATATTATGCCATCTACTGACATCCTAATCACTATGCACATAAAACAATAAAGCAATCTGTTTAGTGACGGGAGAGTGAACAGCAGACAGCGTTCTGGCACAGTGGCTGTGATTCCCAGCTGATACTCCATACGGATAGACAAAATCAACAACTGTTGAAGCGGGCACTCTTCCATCAGTGTTTACTAATAAACAGTAGCAATATGGCAGCCATTAGGCTGTTTAGGCAGGGAATGATTAGGGTGGTGATGGCTGGGCGCATTGGGAGACTGAACATGCTCTCATCTTTAATAGGCAATTTGGCTTTCTGTGATGGGGATGCCCCTTTGTTTTCGACTCGGATTGAAGACAGAAGCTTAAATAAACATTGTTTCAGTAGAGTGTGCTGTCATTACACTGCAGGAATCTGGTTTACAGTAAGGTCCTAATTTAGTTTTTTATAGTTTTCAGTGTGCATGATTCATGCCTATGAAATCCACTCAAACACACTGAAGAATATCAGGACTGCATTAGGCTGACATCATGATACACTGGTACTGATGATAACTGTGATATGAAAAAATGAAATATTGATATTGTGTTAATAATACACAAATGACAATATTGTTTAAATCAGGGGTTTTTCAAAGTGGGAGGTGGACCACCCATGGGGTTGCCAAACCGTTTAATGCAAGGATCTCTAAATTGGTTAAGGAGATAGTTCCAAGTAGCTATGCTATTTTTCTTTTGGCTATAGTGGGGCAGTCTTACTCAGGCATGGTATGAAGCAATCGTACCTAATGTGGAAACACCCTTATTTACTTAGAATCAGCCCTGTTTTGTATTTAGATGCTGTTTTAAATTATGTCGAAAAGCAATATTAGGCTACTTTAACTCAATAGTTAGATGATGGGATGGTATCAAGAAGCTGTTCCAACCTTTGGTATAAATAATACAGCGCCTCTTAAACATACTGTATGCTCTAAAATCATATCCATGTCCTTGTCTACTTCTGGTAGCTAGCTATCTACTACTGCTGCAACTGCGACACAAATTCGTGTCAGCGGAGCTGACAGACAGGAGATGATACTCGTACTATGAGTGTAATTCATCATACAGATATCACAATAATATTGTGAATTGTTTTTGCCAGTGTAGTGAAAATCCAACATCGTGAGAGCCCTAGATTACATTCAGTTCAACTTCATTGTTGATCTTACAGAGCTTTTTATAAGATCAGCACATTACTAGGGTACACTTACATTTATGGACAATGCAGTACAGTAATAGTAAGAGGTTAATATGATGACTCGTTCACAGAAAAGCTTGAAATATGTGTGTATAGTTGAGTAAAGCCCAGTTAGTGGAACGGGTCCATCCTGCCAGAGCTTATGGATTACTGTAGAGCAACACTATGTTGAAAATGGACTGGAGCTGGGCCAGAACTAGCCTGGCATCAGGCCAAGACACAGATTAGTAATAAGCATGGTGTGAGCTAATTACAGCCGGAACAAGCAATTAATTTCTGTTTATAAACTCTCCTGGATGTGGGCTGTTGGATGACTGTGGCTGTGAAGGTGCAAACTCCCTCTGTTCATGTATGCGTCTGCGTGTGTTAGTGACAGGTGGTGTGGTTCATGGAGGAACCTTCCCATATGTTCCCAGCTGAAGCGCTGGGGGAAATGGAGACAAACTGGTGTGCTCAGTCACGTCCCATAATGTGTCTGATCCCATCTTAAAAGTGACTGATTAGAGTGAAAAAGGCACTTAATAACTCAAATCACTCTGCTGACCTAATAGGGATTTTTCACTCCATTTTTTCTCTCTCCATCCAATCAAGGATTAATACATGGTCTTATTCTGCTCCCAGGGTGGTAAATCTGGAGAAATACAGTAAATCACATTGAGCCTCTTTAAACTTTCACACAGAGCCTCTGCCCTCCTACTGGGCATCTGTAACACTGATTAGACATGATCATGGTTTTAGAGCACCCGCTGGACACCAATCATCCAAGATCTAATTGAGTGTTTTTCATCACAAAACATGTTATGGATCTTTACATTATTGTTTTGTCTCAGAACATGTTATCGTAAAATGTGAATCTACCAAACATATAAACAAAATAATGTCACCATGGTTCAGCTCGGGTTTGGTGACTGCAAATTTTGCTAGACAGCCTGTATAACAAATTCATAATGGAAAATGTAGGATCTACGTGTTTTGGGGGTTTGAACCATACTAGGAAGTAAGTCTAACAACTTTGTGGAACTCCAATATCAAATTGCTAGAGCAGCTCTTTATTTGTTCTGTTTCATGGTCTCATGATACCAGACAGTCAAAGTGCTCACCGCCTAACGATTGTCTGGGGATTTCTAGATATTTGCTTTAATGGTGGTGAGTACAGCCGCTAACAAACCTACACCTCATTTTTCCAAGGACATGCCTTACTACAGACTATGCTCTTCCACCTTTCTCATTCAGGAGTAATGCTGCATTCCATTTACCTCGGACGACGTTGTAGCTGGGAATTACTCGACTGCGTTATAGTGCAAGTCAGAAAACAATGATGAATGCTTCCTTGAAAACCTTTGTTGTGCTTGGTAATAACGCATCACAGTTTGCATTTTGAGCAAACTATTGGTGTCAGTAACATCTGAAACAAATGTTTGATATCATAGTGAGTTGTGTAAACTTTTATTAAGTTATTAAATGATTGCCATTATTGCTGTTTTAATTCCAATAGTTGTTTCATATACTGTGCATGCATGGACCTGAACCTTTAGTCTATCTGTATCAAGACAAACTGAGATTTCAAAAACTGCTCTTGTTGATGAAATTAGCACTTTTAGTACAACATTACAGTGAAATATGCTTATTACTAATAAACTAAATTATTTCATTTTAATACAGATAGACTTTCTGTGTTTAACCTGAAATGCCTCCTTGGAAGACACAACATTTCGCCCAAAGCCATAGTTTGGGTGTCAGGATATTAAAACTGCTATGAGGAACTTTCATATTTTATTGATTTTGAAGGCTCCTGTGGACACAAGTGGTAGTTTTGTTGTTAAATGCATGCATAATCTCACATAAAGTAAGAAAGAAATATTGAATTATTACCCGGTCTCACTGCATCATATCAGTGGCAGTTGACGTCTCCTGTGATTTCGACAAATCGCTCTCCAGATTGACTTCCTCTGTAGCAAATGACCAGCTGACTTCACAGCAAGGTGACCCTCTATCTGTTTCTTGATGTATGAGGCATCAAGCATCATTATTTTTCTTCAAGGCTCGTTTTCTCTCCTCTTGCCTCTTCTTTGGCATGAGCCTTGAGAACACACACACATACACACACAGATAAACACACACACTGAGTATACTTGCAGCCTGTCTTTGACCTCACCTTGCCATTGTACAGCCATCGACTAAGATCCAAACAAAACCCAAAGTCCCTGCAGGCTGCTGCTAAGTGGCTGTGGTGAAAACAAAGGGGGCTGGATGGGCGACAGACGGTCAGTTTCTGTCATCACCTGACTTTCTACCAGATGATCAGAGCTGATACATTTATGATTATTATTATGATGTTTATAGTTTTAAAATATGCCCTTCATCCTGTCTCTGACTGGTTCTTAAGAGGATACATCATGCAGAAACATTAAAGGAGGAATGATTTAAATCTTTGTGCTGTGAGTGTGGCCAGCCGAGCTGTCATTTGCGGCAGTGACGTCACAAGGTGACAACCACGAGCGGAGTGGCCTTTTGACAGACGCAGCCTGCAATCTTCACATCAGCGTAGGAGTTGAGCCAGCCAATCAGAGCCGAGCGCCCATCGCTGCACACGCTTATCACCTGCACACAGCTGCCATTGCCCCTCCGAGGGAGCGAGTGAAGAGGAAAAAGGAAAGAAAGAGCAAGAATGAATGGTGTGCTGCCTGAGACAGAGGGTGATTTGTGTTGAGTCGTAGCACATTCACGCTCGCATCTTTCTTTCATGCAATTTCAGAGGTGTGCGTGATTGAAGACATATTTTTCTGGTGACTGTAATCCACATTTGTCATTTAAGGGGAATGAGAAGGAAAAATCATTGTGCTTGTTGTGATTAGTGCTGCATCAGCGCGGCAATAGTTAAAATGTGATTCAGAGTGGAAACGTGCTTTGTAGCCCTTGTGAAATGAGAAGGGAGCGCGAGAGAGAGGGAGAGGGAGAGATAAGCTCAATCTGAATTGATTTTCCTGTTACTTTCTGCTGTACTTGAGTTTCCATAGCAACGTGGTCAGGTTCCCTCGGCCTCCTAGGGCAAGTGTAATTGTTGTCTGTTTCTCCCAGCCAAACTCTCCATTTCTCTCCATTTCTCTCCTTTCCTTCCTCTGTCTATTTACTCTCAACAATGAAAATTGTGCGTAGATGAGATTCTTCTTGGACTTTTGCAGATGCCTGAGATACTATTAAGCACTATCACCGATCGAAAGGCGTAACAGACCTTTAAGTTTTTTTCTCAAAGGCATAATTTAGCAGAATTTTCCCTAAAAAACAATGCATGGACTCATAAAAAACATAATTCCTCTCAATCATGACATGTCCCACTAGAAATGTGTGGTGGTGTCAGTACATGCAGAGACCCTGCCCTCTTGTCTGTATATTCGCATATTTTCTCATTATTTTGTTGTGTTCGGGATGGTTTATCAACCCAAAGCTTCTGTATTTGACGACCCCGGAATGAGACTCAGCAATCAACAATCTCTCCAATGCGTTTACAAACAACAACTGACAAATCATGCTTATTATATCTTAATTAATAAAAAAGTATATGTTTATCCAGCCAGTGTGGCTAGAAAATATGGCAATTCTAGATGATAATTATTAAATTAAATTTTCTAATTGGTTAAGGGCTACAGCTAACATTTGTTTTCATTATGAATAAATCTACCTATTATTTTCACAGTTAATCAATTGCTTGATCTATAGAATGTCAGATGATAGTTAAAAAATGTCCATCACAATGTCTCAAATCCCAAAGTGACATGCAGTATTCAGATATCTTTTTTTGTCTGAGCAGCTGTCCAAAATCCAAAGATATTCAGTGATTTTTTTCTCTTACCAATTGTGCTATTTATTTATCTAGCTTGTTTTGGTGTGTGCTGCCAAGTTTCGGAGATATTTGCCGTAGAGAAGTCTGTCTTCTCTTGAAGCGTTTTTGTACTTTGAGCACCACAAGCTGAATGCTAGCTACAGCTCCTTCCTATCTATCCAACTATTGAGATGGATAAATAGTACCACAGGTAGGAGGAAATATTTTTAGTTTTGATTTTAGGGTGAAGTGTCCCTTTTTTTCTGTCAGTTAATTGATTAATCAGCTCATTTTTTTCACATCTAAATAGGTTTTATTAAAAGGCAGATATATTTGATTTTACAATTAGATTCTGTGTGAGGAAGAACGGGGTTCTGTTGTGTATTATTAGGGATGAAACGACCACTAGTTTCATGATACACCACTGTAAAATTTTAAGTATAATTTAAAACTGTGTTTGATTGATTACCATGCTTGTCATGCCAGAGTTAGCAACAGTCTCCCTGTCACAGACACATCATGCAACATGGTTTCTCGCTGCTAGTCAGTGCATCACAGTTTTGGCCATATGTGAAAAGAAATCTTTGAAGTTACAAACTAAAATGCT
Source organism: Lutjanus campechanus (assembly GCA_027495735.1). NCBI lineage: Eukaryota > Metazoa > Chordata > Actinopteri > Lutjaniformes > Lutjanidae > Lutjanus > Lutjanus campechanus. The sequence continues at coordinate 61,233 of JAJHUR010107541.1, read as the reverse complement.
GTTGTCCCTGGCTGATTATCACAGGACCTGCTGAATCACATGGTGCCATCATGCACATATTGGTTCAGCACAAGGTGAGCCTAAATGAGTGAATGTACAGTATAACAAGGACGAGTTGAAGATTGTTTAGCTCAAGATGTGTAAAATGTTCTTGGGCAGATACATGATCATTTCAGAAGCCACAGATGTATCAGATCAGGGATAATGATACCACAGAAATCCATTTTGGTTCTAATAAAACTGTATTGCAGAAGTTTGGAGATAATCAATGAAAACTGCTGTGTCACAACTTTTGCAGGGATTTGATTGTAAGCACAAAATGTGTGTGGAAGAAGAGATTTTAAATGAGGCCTCCTGGCTGAGACGCAGACAGGAGAGGAGAGAGGGAGAGAAGGCGGCTAGAATAATCCTAAATTGAGTTTGCCGCGCATACAAAGATGTCGGGTGGACCCTTTTTTTAATCTGAATTAGATATTACCAGCTCCCTCACTGACTCCAGTGATACACTGCTGTGAGCATAACAAGGCATTCACAGCTGTTTGGAGCCTAATGGCTCAAATAGGCCTTGCCTGCTCAGCAAGAAGAGACGGGATGCATCTTGGGTCTGCGATTAGGACTGCTGATCTAGAAACATTTACGTTATGGTTTTCAGGTCATTACAGAAGAAAAATGGTCAAAAGGATCCAGGTGAGAGAGCCGAGATCAGCACTATGACCCTGAGTAATGTGCAGTATATTGGAGACAACAGACTGAAAAGTAGGACAGAAAAAGTTTAAGAAGAAAATCTTGATGCTTACTCCTCAAAACAAACCTGTTGATATCAAATTGAAACTGGAATATTTGGAGTTGGTTAAAGCGATAGCTTGCGTAATTTAATGTGGGATTGTATGAGGTTATTTTCACTGCTTTGTGTTGCCATCAGACAACCTTTTCTAATGTGAAACTACCTTTAAATAATCAAATATCAATCTCTAAACCAGCCAACAGCCTTAAGTGTTTCAAAAGGTTAATTTGGATTCACTGAAGTCACATAATAAGACAAACAAACTAACAGATCGAGGCAGTGGTGATACAGTAACTCCCGTGTTCTGCAAGGTACAATGACTGATTTCACCCATGGAGTTTGGTTGATTTGGAGAGTGCGATATTTGACTTATATAACGGTGGTTTCCTGTCAGGAAAGGTTGTCTGATGGAAAAGAAAAGCAGAGAAAATATTCTAAATATAGCGTACACTTAAACTGATGTTGATTTTTTTAGGAAGACCTTTTTTAAGTGGCTAAAATATGTTTTGTTGCCCCTCTTTGCTTCTCCAAACTGGGGACGTGTCGATCAGCAGCTACTATAGATGTGCCACACACTATTGATAAATACTTCATACAATCCCACTGCACAATAATCCAAACTATCCCTTTAAAGTTAAATAATTATTCATTTCTAAAGTAAAATGGCAAAATGTCTAAGTGTTTATATATGTCTACAAAAAAGCCAAGTGTTTTTTTTAACCTGGCCAGTGTCCCACAGTTGCTCTCCTGGTGCATTTCTCTGGTTCCGGCTGTCAGTTAGGTGGCTAAAATGTAAAATGTAAATGTATTCTGTGCTGTATTTCAAGTAAGCTCCTGTATCGGTGATAGCCTTGGACCTGTCCCAATCTGCTCTGTGTTTTCTTGCTCCAGATCAATGCTAATTAATACACATCTCCCTCAGGGACGACGGGGAGGCCACGCGGAGAATCAGAAATGGCTGTCACGGGGTAGGCTTGATCTGGACCATATATGGGAAAGGAACCTTCAGATATATTTACATAGCGGAAGTAGTCAGAGCTCTCCTTGTGTTTTGGACCACTGGTCATGGATGGTCGGTGGACCATCGGTGCTTGTCCAGTAGCATACTTGCCTTCTGATTGGTTATTTAGGTGGTGACACTGCGAATGTGAATACAGTTTGAATGTTATGTTTTTGCAGTCATATTCTGGTACAATCACCTAAATACAAAGATGAGAACACTTGTGGTGTACTGTACAATCAGCTGAATGATACAGACTGACTGTGCCCATACATAGTACTTATACTGCAGTATAAGTGTGTGAGACCTCCTGGTTTTGTGCTTGTTTTGTTTACTCTCCTGTTTCTCCTCTTTCCTCTCCATCTCCCTCTGAAATGCACTGTTAAAACAAGTAAAAAAAATGAAAATGGGAGACATGTTTTTGTGCATGCCTGGCGGACAGATAGGCGCTGCATAACTAGCAGTTTCCTCTGAAGTAGGGAGAAATCTATTTGCTTGTAGAAGCTGCTTGCATAATCCTTTAGTTACACTTGCCAGCTGTGAGCAAAGATATGGCGCTGTGGGATTTGGCATGAATATCATTGGGAGGACAAAGAAATGAAACTGATAAGTGTTTGTGCACAGGGTCCTTTGCATAATCCAGGATAACCCATAATCTGAGTTCTTTAAAATCATGCCCAAATGGATGTGGTGAGAAACCATTAATGAGAACATAATGTTTGGAAAATTTGGTTTGTCCAAAAATAACTCGTGCATTTTAGCTACTCTGAAATCAGAGATCAGGCTTGATTTGTTTCTGAATGTTGTTTTTTACCATCAAATCTTGAATCAGGGATATGCTGCTGAAAAACCGACAGTGAATTTCATTTCAAAGAAAAGCCTTTACTGAGAAATGTGCTATATGTATTCTCATGGCCACATTTCCATACGTACAGTACAGTCTGGCCTTGTTTTGGTTAACACCCATATGAAAGGGTTTTATTCTTACTGAAACACACCTCACCCCTCTCTCTGTCTCTCTCTGCTGCAGATCCTTCTTCTCTTCTCTCTCAGTCAACAGTATGCACAGCAATAAAGAAAAAACACATCACTCAACAGCTTTCAATACATCTGTCCTTTCTCTCCCCACCTCTCCGTGTGTTTGTTTGCTCAGCCTCCTCTGCCCTGGCGCCTGCGTTTTATACCTCTCTCAATGTGTTATCGGATGGTAATAGACAGCTGCTGAAAGCTAGCATGAAATACCAGCATGCTGTGTGTGTGTGTGTGTGTGTGTGTGTGTGTGTGGGTGTGTGTGTGTCTGTGTGTGTGTGTGTGTGTGAACCCCATATTGTATTATACACAGAGCTACTCCTATGTCCAAAGAATGTTTGTTTTGCATTTTTCCTTTATAGGCATGTTTTGTGAAAATAATTTTATGTATTACACTATAATTCAGATCTGCAGGTTAGGAATATCTTGTCAGCAAAAGTAAAATTAAATTAGACATTTTTCATGGCAGCCATATTAAAGTGAGTAGTGGGGTAAACAGAGCTGTTACCAGTGAGCCAACATGCACAGTAACAGCACCCTGACTCTGTTTGACCTGAATGGAACTGAACCTTAATTAGTACATGGTCACACCTGTGTTTACCCGACTAGCTCATGTCAAAATATCTGCTGTGAAAAAGGTCAATTGCAGCACTTTTACCTCAAGTAAAAATGTCCTTAATTTAAAGAAGTCACACAGAAAAATATAGTATTCTACTTTTTTTATTGTCAACAAATACCAAAAGACAACAATAGACAAAACTACCAATGGATCAGTTTGTCTCAAACAGGATTAAGTAGTTCTTCTGTTGCACTAGTGAGTATTCATGGGAGCAGGACAGTATATGTGGGATAGGCTCAAAAAAGACATTACAGTGCCTGTGTTCAGTGTAATTAAGGTTTGAGATAGTTTTTGAACAACAATTTATCTCTATTGGTACATAAGAAATAAGATACATCAGGCTTTGGCTACAAGGGAAAAACTTAAAAATAATTACCTGCTCCTCATGGCCAATAACGATAAGATAACAGATAATTATCTATATCTATATCTGTCTAATTATCTAACTTTTTTTGATTTTCAAAAAGATCATAACCTGAGCATAAGAAAGGTTCTGGAAATATATAATCAACAAAGATTGATACTTTAATATTCCACAGCTCTGACTGAACCAAATTTAACTGACATCACTACAACAAAATCACAGAACAGTTCTGACTAGGGCTGCAACTAACGATTATTTTCCTTATAATTTAATCTGTCCATTATTTTCTTGATTAGCTGATTAATTGTTTGGTCCATAAAATGTAAGAAAATTGTGAAAAATGTTAATTTCTGTTTTCCAAAGCCCAAGATAACTTCCTCAGATTTCTTTTGTGTCCACAACCCAAACATATTCAGTTTACTGTCAGAGAGGAGTAAACAAAACAAGAAAAAATCACATCTGAGAAGCTGAAATCAGAAGTCAGTCAAATCAATTATTTCTTTAAAAAATGACTCAAAACTATTAATCAATAATCAAAATAGTGGTTGATTGATTTAGTAGCAGATTAATAATCGATTAATTGATTCATTGTTGCAGCTCTTGTTTTAACTCTTCAGATGTTCACTTAGTTTTTTCTAGTAAAGTGCATCAAAGAAAATCAAACATGCTTTGGCTTTTACAGAGCATTTTGCCTAAGAACTCAAATTAAATGCTTTGACGTGATCTGTGAAATCAGATATTATTATAGCCAATATTTATCAGGTATCATTTCATTACCATAATAATGATAAGTATTATGCATCCCTCACTTACTTAGATCAACTCAATAACAATAACAAAAAAAAAAAAAAACAGCATTCCCAGCCTTATCTGTTAAGTCAAACACTTTAACATTTGTAACTGTAACTTCAATTGTCCCTCCCTTACCCCAATGCACTGTAACTATTAAGGACATGTCCACCTGAATAGTGTGTCCAAATCATAGCATCTCTCAAGACTTGATGTTTTTACTCTAAGAGAGGATCTGGCCTTCATTTTCTTGATTTCTGCAACATAGCTGCCATGGTTGTCTTTGGCCTGTGTCTACAGCATGTCTCTCATGCCCAAATAACATTAACATTTCATTATCCAGCGGAAACAATAGAAATGTATGAAAAAAGGGAAGTCTCTGCATCCAGGAGGACTAAAATATTGATGCGTTTGTGAGGTAAATGGCTCCAAATCTGAGCAAGAGGGTGAAAATGGGAGCTATGAGGAGAGTGAGCAAGGCGAAGAGGGGAAGACATCACTTGTAAAGCTGGGCTCTGAGGGGCTTGGGCGCATAATCAATGAAGTGAAGTGTGTGTTGTATCTGTGGCGTCGAGTCGGCTTCACAGAAGCCAATCCTATTTTTACAGGGAAGACAGGTCTGTTGCTATGCTCTTTGAGAAGGTCTCCTGCAGCTTGAAAAAGACAGGGAGCATCCACTCGGGTCGCATCACACCTCAGGAGTGGACAGAAGAAGAAAGAGCAGTCGAAATGAGAGGAGCCGCCTCTGCTAGGTGACACATTCAATTGATTATTGATGATTTGATCCATTATACACTCAAAGGAATGTGTTGACACCAGCAGAAATAGACTCTGGATTTATTCATTTCTTTTTAGGCAGAGGTGTGAATGCAGGGAGGCACATGCTGTCTGGCCAAAGAAGAGGTGCACATGAGGAGTGTTTTAACTATTTATCAACTCCTTCATTATTTACAATTTAATTATTTACTTCCAAAATTCCAAATTGCAAACTCAAAGAAGCAACTTGGTCAATCGGTATGTTCAAAATATTGTACTTTGAAGGAGAAATCTGTAAAATATTGACCGTAATTTATCATGAAATGACCATGATTTGTCATCAGAGATTAAGGAAACATGTTCAGTTGAAAAACTTGCTACTCTGACAACAACGCTACAGCCATGGTGTCCTCTGTTAAAAGTTCAGTGTCGGGCTGGAATACCTGTCTTTTTATGATTGTTTCACTTAATTAGAGTTCAAATTAATGCTGAAGGTTCGGCAACTGAATAAGTGTCTGTTTATAAGTCGTACGAAATCATTAATAATCCTTTAGAAGGCGTAACCCAGATGTTTTTAACAGTTATGTTAATGGAGCCTGGCAGGCAGAAGGCAGGTACTTACTGAACCCTTAACTCCACAGTGTGTATTTTCTGAGCAATGTGCTTTTTCCAGGATTATGAGCTCAGTTTTACATTGACAGACAATTGAGAGTTATAAACAGCTGATAAACTTACAGTGTAGGACTCATCGTCACTTGTTGTTGTCTGTTTACAATGTTGTGCTCGTCTTATGTTCCTGCAGTGTTCCTGCAGCCTTCATGAGCTTTTTCGCATCTGTAGAGGAGGGGATGGAGGGGAACGACTCGCTTCGACCATAGATGGTACATTAAATAGGATTTCAACCTATATAATATAGTCTATGGCTCCAGCTTGCTATTTGGACTACAGTGCTCATTTTTGGATGTGCAATTGCTGCGTATTGTTCCTTAAATAAATGTTGCATTGTTGAGTTTCAGTGAAATCATCTGCTCACTGCAATGAGTTCTTGTAAGCTTTGTTCCAAAGAAAAGATAACATTTATCTGTTATTTAGTGGTAAACATGCAGAAAAAATAATGCTTACAAGAACAAGTTACTGTACAGACAAGATTATCGTTCCCAAACAAGTCAATCAGATTGTCTCCAGGCTGTGTTTTTTATCTTGTCTTGTCCAGATGTCATCTATTAGACGTCAGATTAGGAAGAGTGGTGTTGGATTAGCCAATCCAGAGCCAGAATCATCTTAGATTAGATTATAATATATGGACATCTGGGTCGCTGCAATGGCTCTGCTCAGGCAAAATAACATTAAGTCAGTGTTACACAGCGAGACAGTACACAGACTGTAATCAGCAGCCAGGCAGAAGGAGGATGACAGCATTAGGACATAGATGGATGAGAAATCCTTTGGTTTTACAACTTCCAAATCACAGTATGGCGACAGACTGTACAACAAAAGCACTGCTGCTCCTGACTGTCCGTGTAAAGTCAAAATTACAAGGCAAAACAGGAGGTGTGTGTGTGTGTCATCTGATTGTACAAAGCCCAGAAACTGTGAGCTTGTCTGTGTAAAGAAGGTGATCAGGCCTCCAGTGCAGACAGCTCTGTCTGCTAATAATAATGGTTATTTTCTCCTCCTCTCTCCCTCTCTCTGCTCAGCATTTGTGCTCAGGCCTCCTGGCAGATAGATGTGCAGAGATTACACCTTCTAATTGTTTCTAGCATCTGTGGGCCGGTGTGGTTCAATGTAGTTTAGTGCTGTGTAGACTGTTTTTTATGTGGTGTGGATTTGTAATAATGATGATAATGACTGTAGAATGGTGTGTTTGTAGTATGGCAGGGAAGTGCACTAAAGCATGTAAAGTACATGTAGTCAGGAAAAACTTATCAGAAAGAATACTTTATTCCCATCAGCAGTTACTTTTCCAACAAATTTGACCTAAAAGGATGGTTCCGACTATTTGATGTGGGGTTGTAAAATATGTTTTGCTGCTGACTCTGTCCACAGCAGTATATTTCTTAGCTTGCTACACCAGTGCACATGCATTAATGGTTTCTCACCACATTTGTTAGGGGTCTGTAAGGGGTTTAAAGTCCGTTAACTCTAGGCTTTGTATAATGATATATATAATTTTCAATACCAGTACAGATACAATACATTTTCTGTATACAATTTTCTGTATTGATACCAGAACAATTTCTTTCTTTTAATTTAAGAAGTTCTCAAATGTTAAATGCTAACTGAACACCTGTACAAATACATGTTAAACACTGTCAAAAATGGACAATTATTTAAATCAAAGAATAAATTTAAATTATTATAAATCTTAACTACACATTCATTGCCGACTCTCAGTACTAAACAGTTTTTGATATTCTGTGCTAGAGATTTCAGTCCATACCAAAACATGTAGAGGTTTGATACCCACCCTAAGTTAACACACATCATATATATATAAACACAAACATGTTAGTTCGCTAAGCTCTCCGTCAGTGTGTTTTAAAGCTTCAGGAGAAGTATACTCTGCATATGAATGAATCAAGCTGAACAAATACCTGACACAACCCATATGATGACTGATGAAGTTGTTAATGTGTGACATTATTGGAGGTGACAGTGTGATCTGGTCTCTGGATGATGATGCAGTGGGCCCGGCTATGGGAAGGCGTCTCTATCTCAGCTGTTTGCATCAGTGGCTTTTCTGCCTCTCCGACAATCTGGAGAGAAGCGAAAGAAAATGATCTGAAAATGAAATATGACGTGTCATTTTTTTGTATTTGCTGCACATTTTGCAAAGGGTCCCGTGACGCCCGTCCGCAGGAAAATGACGCCTGCACACGCACACACATATATGCACACAGTGTGTCTGCTGTATGTCATTTGTGCATACAGTATGTGTGTGACAGTCTGCCGCTCCCTGTGAAAGTGTATCTGCACTCTTACAAATAAAGGTGCTCACTACAACCTTAAAGGGTTCTTCAGCTTGTCCCCATTGGAGAACCCTTTTTGGTTCCTGGTAGGACCTTTTATAAAAGTTGTACTTGGAACCTTTTCAGAGAGTTCTATGTAGAACCTAACATGAAGAGCTTTACTTATTTTTGAACCAGTTCCATTTCCACCAGTTTTGAGTGAAAGCATTCTAATCAGGGATCATCATCATCAGAGGGCGTCGCACAATGCAACAACCTGTAGAACATGACACACCTGCTTTGGTTCCCATGGAAACTCTGCTATTTTTTTTGCTTCCAAATAAATTTATTTTTGGTGGAAAAGACCAGGATGGTTCAAAATTATGAGTTGTCTGACTTGTGCACGAGTATGAACCGGCCACCCGGGCGTGAGGGGGTGGACCCATGTTTTGGTGGCTTGGTCCGAGCCTGCTGAAATTCAGAGTCCAGGCTGTGTATTGAAACCGGATTTTTTTTTCAGCATGCTCCCAGAAGTGACAGCTTGCGGATAGTGAGGAGAAATACGGTGATTTCGACAAAAAGTGCGTCGGATCATATCGCTAACTATACATTTAAGAACCTTTTTCTATTTCTATTTCAAGGGTTTCATCAAGAACCAACTGAGGGGAATCCTTTTATATTCCAAGGTTTTTTTTGTAGAATCCACCCAGGGAGTTCTACCACAAACCCTTTTATGTTTCAGTGGTTTCATCTAGAAATGGGATTCTACTGAGAACCCTTTTATGTTATGTTAGAACCCTTGACAAACTCTTGACAAAAGAGTTCTTTAGTAATCTCAATTTCTTCCACAAAGAAGAATCCTTCTTCAAAAAGGGTTCTTCACGAGCAAATGGTTCTGGGTAGAACCCCAGCCCTTCAGAAGGAACAATTTTGGAGCCTTTATATCTGAGAGTGTATGCGAGTGTGTGATTCTAGTTGCATTTGTCACTCTTTTTTCCTCGGGTGTGTGTGTGTGTCATGTCTGATTAAAGTTAACCCCTGTGAGGCGGCTGGTGCACCCCTCCTCTGTATCCCCCTCCCATCCCCCCATCCCTCTATCTCCCTCTCCTTCCCCTCTCCCCTCCACTCCTCCACCCTTCTATCACTCCATCCCTGTTCTCCTTCCTCCTGGCACTCTGACAGCACAGGAGAATATGCTCCCTCAAGGTCCCACCCTCCCTTTCTGGCTCCCGCGGGTGGCGTTTCCTTGGTAACAGTGTCAGAGTTGACTGGGTGGGTGCAGATAGATGGCTGCCCTTTATCGGACTACACCACTGGTCCATTAAAAGCAACCAGACTGGACCTGTGAACACACTCCCACCCCTCTGTTCTCACGCCGAATGGACCGTTCCACCTGACACGCGTGGATATTAGCTCGACCCAGGCTGAGGGTGTGTGTGTGCTCTTTTTTTCTGTGTGTATATTGAATGTCTGTATTTATTACTGCCTGTGTGCAGAGGGTGTGTGTGTCTGTGTGACTGATCGGAAATATCTCTCATTGAATTAGACACATTTGGGGAGGAATTCTGTTTGTCTTCCTTCCTCTGTGTCCTTGGGAGCGAGAAACAAAATGGAGACTGGTCTTTTCTCTGCTTTGTCTCCTTCCTCTCAAAATGATGTAGCAAAGAAACCCAGATCCCCCTACACCACAGCCAGCTATTGTGAGGGTGAATTTGATCTATCATTTTAAACAGCACTTGCAGATATATGACTACAGTAATTGTCTGTTGAATTATTTAAATGCAAACAGCTCAAACAGCTGCAATTGGTGTTGAGGCCACACATCAGCAGGGAGCAACACGAACAAACCAAACCTGATGCACAGTTTCTTAATTTAAATAAGGAGCTGTTACAAACACCTCATTGTTTGTTGTAGCTGTAATTGCTGGCAATATTAAAGCAGTAGATATTGAAAAATACATATCGTATGCGCTTTATCTAGCGTGAACGCAGTGTTATTACATGATTTAACACGTTCAGACACAGCGCATACTGTATGGTAAAATGAACAGATAGTTGTGGAGTGTGACTATTAAAATTAAAATTTAAATAGCTGAAACTGTAGTTATCATTCTTTTCAATTATGATGCATAAAACTGATGCGAACAGATTACAATAGTTGCACCATTAGTGGAAAACAGTGTTTAACCAGTGCTGATGTCAACCTCACTAGCTTTTCTAGCTGTAAAACTATAATGAGTCTTACGTTTGTCAAAACTAGTATGATGGCTTGTCCGTAAACACTAGAAAAATAACCAATATAAGAACAAAACATTCCTCACATTGTGCTTGTTCTCCCTCTAGTATTGCTGCTCTGTCAGAAATACCCGAAATTAATCACTGACCTGTTGTGGGAACAAGGTCAATGATGGTGTCATGAGGTGTATGTTTTTATTGGAGCCCCATTTATTATATTATGTTTCATCATATTTGTTTTTACATTATTGTTTGGGCTGATTTTAAACAATGCACACAGTGTTAACAATGTACAATTCTTTTTTACTAAGGTCCCAAAGTCCTAGCCATCAGTGGAGGGTCTGTGGTCCTCAAGCAATATATAATAGGCTATATTTTATAAATGTTTTCATATATTTCTATAATGTCGAGGCATCTTACATTCTAATGTAATGTGTGAAGTAAAAGTCCATACCAGAAGTATTTTTTCATGCATGACGCTTGTATCTTTGCCATGGAAGGCTGTCGAAAAAACTCTGCTAACTGCAGTCAAGAAAGGTATATTAGTGGAAACTTTGTTTTAGGTATCAAAGAGGTGGTAGGAGACAATGCTTTTGATAACTGTGGCAAAAAAGAACCACAGTAACAAAAATATTGCTATATCATATCAATAACAGAATTTAAAGCTGGAATAATCTGGTCAAATAGATTTTCATTGGCAGTGGTGTTTGTTTAAGATGACATCATTGCCTTTTGTTATTGTTTTAATGTGAGAGAGACCACTTTGCGGCATAATTTATGATCCTAAATTAACAGTGTTTAAACATTTGATTTACATACAACATACAACACATTCTGTTTGGTGCAAATTAATAACAAATAAGTACATAAACATATACCATGAAAGTAATTTTTTCCCCCCAAACTTTGTAAAATATCTTTTACTAACAAACATCTTCAGAGTGATATTTAACTCCTCTTTAATAGCTATTCTATCAGATATTTTACATGTAATCTAAGCTTGAAGAGCTGTAAGAGCTTTGCTAATCACCAGGGTAGTCTGATTCTTACCATATTTAACAGCAACATATGAGAGAGTAGTTTTTTTTATGTCTCACAGATATAACTAAGGCTGAAAAATTAACCTAATTTGCATCGAAATCACTGTATTACAATTTTCAAATCACAGGTGGCTCAGTATTTAGTAAATGCAAAATAAAACTAAAAGTTAAAAAACTAAATGTTGTGGTGTTGCAGAGAAATCCTGCAGATGTCCTCCACAGAACTTAAGAAGATATCTTTATGATTCCTGAAAAAATAATAATCATTTAAATATGTTTTTCCATGAAAATGAAAATAATGATGTAAAAATGATCATCCTTTGTAATATCACAAATCATATTGCAATTGATATGATTACAGAATATAATATATGGAATAAATACATTAACACACATGACATTTTTTGCAATGATCTCTCAAAAGTGGTTAACACTTATGTAATGGACTCAGGATATTTCACAGTTTAATAATGAACTTTATTGTCCAAAATGATATTATAAATAAATCTAAATAAACATAAAACAAAACAGAAAACAAACAAACAAACAAGCACACAAATAGAGCAAAATACATGTGTTAGACCCGATTTAAGAAAATGATCAAAGATCCACAAAATGCTCTCTATAAATCTAACAAATAAAAATCTAACAAATAATTGTGTTCTGTTGTTATTTTTAAAAAAAACTTTCATATATGGGCATATCAGACAACATATGTGCCAACATTCATAGAGACCTATATAGCTGTGATTGCCAATTTTGGCCAACTGATATATTGGTCGTGCTCCAATCACATACACAGTTATGTTTACCTCTGCTTGCAAAGAGGTGCACAGCAGGTCTGCAACTGTCGGGACAGCCTCTTACTTAAACATCAATGCAGTGGACCACAGTCTGTCAGCAGCAAACATGCACGCATGCACACACACACACACACACACACACACACACACACACACACACACACACACACACGCGCGGTATTATGTATTTAAAGTAATTACCTCAGGCCTGATCCAGACTGAGTTTAGTAGCATGTGATAATCCATGTAGGCAGCATATGGGAGGAGGGGAATTAGAAGTCCAGAAGAAAATAAAGAAATTAAAGTGTCCTGGTGGCTGTCTGCGTGTCTGCGGGAGGGAGCATTAGGCTGCTCCATGACACTCCATGGGTTTGTTGTAAGGAGTGTGTGTCTTTGTGCATCTTAGAGAAGGAGTTAGAGATGACTGTAACTGTGATTTGAGCATTTTTTGTGTACATGTGAGGTTCCTGTGTGTGTCCAACAGTGAGAATGAAGGTAAAAGAGGATGTTGCATGCCAAGTAAATGAGTATCAGACAGCTGGTGTAATTAATGACATCACTGGAGACAGAGTGTGAGGCTTTCTGCTGTAAAAAGGGTCATCATAATATCATCAGAGGAAACCCTCGGCCACTTGATAACAAGAGGATGAAAAAAATCAACTCCATATTGTCAGAATCACATACTAATTTGGATAACCTCCCCCACAGAGACTTTGTAAATTGACTGAACTGCCACAGAGCCTGTACTTTCGACAAATTCTCATCCAATTTCACCTCCTGTTTTTTTGGCACTGGGGTATCTTTTCCTGGTTGATTTGCATCAATAAACCTCAGTAAGCAAGGCATTGTAATGCCTAATTGGGCGGTAATGAGCTGTCGCATTATGCAGAGTGCTGAGGTTCAAGCTTATTAGTTGCTTGGTTGCCCATAACATTTTCCTGTCTTCCCTCTGCTACTTCAGTGTTGCACGATTGTCAATGCAATCTCCCTTTCTCTCTCACCTCCTTCTCTCCCTCTCTGCTTCATCCCTATTCTTCTCAGCCATTTCTCTCAATCTCTCTCCCCCTTTCTCTCCCCTCTCCCTCTCTCTCTCTACTGTTCTAAAAATAGTCTCCTATTATCCAGGAGGCCAGGGCCATGTACAGTGAGGCAGCAATCAGCATGGCGGCCATGCACATCAAGATTCACAATAGCTGTCATTCCGCTAACGCTAGCTAATATAATTCTCTCTACATAACTCAGAGCCCCGCTGGACTGAGCTGAGGGTTATATTCCAGGATAATCTGAATTAAAGGTCCCCTATTTTTTCAAGAACTTAAAGGGCCAGTTCACAGCAAAAACATATATATATATATACATATATATATATACATATATATATATATTTCCTCTGGCCTGTAGTGCTATTTATCCATATAGATTGTTTTAGTGTAAGTTGCAAAGTTTCATCAGCTCAAAGCCCCAAACAGATACATTTGAAAAACTCAACATAATCCACAGAGCTAATTGTGAACAACTTCATGTAGGAACTGTTTTCTTATACAGTAGAATCTACCAGGACTACTTTCTTTCTACTAGAGAGAAAGTGGATGGATTAGCTTGAGTAACTGGGTCATGATTTCTGGAAACCTTATAGTTGAGTTTTTCAAATTGTTTTTTTGGCACCACAAGTCAAGTGCCTTCTAGTTCCATTATTTTGGAAAGAAGGCAGACATCTCTTTGGCTGATATCTCCAAAAATTGACCATGGACACCAAAACAGTCTAGAGGAATAAATATCATTACAGGCTAGAGGGAAAATATTTATATTTGATTTAGGGGTGAACTGTCCCTTTAATGCAATTCCTGAGGACTAAAAGAGTCTTGTAAATTTACAGCAGAAATCCAGCATTATTGGTGCCTGTCTAGTCCTTTTGTCTCTCCCTCAGAGATGGCTCTTTTCAATACCTGTCGCTTTAAATGCAGATGTGCCTCTGCTGTCATGTGCAGAGGTAAGGGACACACTCTACTCTACCTGATTACAATAAACTCTGCAGTAAGGCTCTACATGTTTAGGGTCTAACTGCAGTACTTACTGTACATGGTAAGGATTAGCCAGTTAGCGCCACTTGTTAATCCTTATGACCTACAGGTCTCCTTGGAAAGTTATACATGGGCTTATAGACAACATCACCTTCTCCGGGCCAGGGCACAGTGATGACCCAGTGGTAACCAGACTTACCAAGTGTTCAGCCTGAAAACAGCACTGCCCTGAAAACTGCAAGGGTGAAATGATGAAATTAGAATTAGCAGAGTCAGTCTGAATAATAGATCTGTGAGTTTGAAGGCTTATCAGATGCCAAAACACTATAGAGCTGTGTATAAAACTATGATTTCACAGGTTAACAGTCATTTCATCACAGCAAACACCAGGTGAACTATACAGCCATCAAGTTACATGGTGTGTTGTGTGTTGTCAGATGACGTAGCATAATGTAGGTTGAGCCTGGTCCAACATTTTTGATGATTGATCCTGATTTTTTTTGTGTAGTATCTACGCAGAAGCCTCATTGAAATGATTGTGTTTTTCATGTAATTATAGTGTCTGTCTGAACACCCCTGTAGTGCTGCAATAGTAGTAAAAGTAGGGCTGGGTATTGTTTCAAAAATTACAATATCAATGCCAATACCAGTGACGCAGTGACTTAATTTGCTTGCGGTAATTGGTTGCGAGCAAAACCATATAAATCGTCATTTCATTATAAATCTGGGTACCAAAATGTTTGAATGCAGGAAATGGAGAACTGGAGAAGTTTTAATTTTTTTTTTAATTATTTCCGTCAATACCTTTTGAGTCCCGATATTCAGGCCTAAAGTAAAAGCATGTATCCTCCTCAGATTCATTTTGTACATCTCTCCACTAATTGTCGCAGTGAAGCTCTTGGTCAATATTCAAGTATGTGTTTATTAGTGTATGATCATCTGAAAAATAAGTACTTTCATGTTTTTGTTAACTTAGAATTAGCTCTTTATATCTACAGAGGGCGCTCTTCCACAGAGTACACAATGTTGCACTGCCATGTTTCAGTAGTAGCCCAGAATGGACAAACCAAACACTGGCACTAGGCACAGCCTTTTGTGTTTTTGGGGCGTTTCACGACCATAGGTTCTCCTCCACGCTTAGAAGTGAAGAGCGAGACTAAATCTTATGCACTGGTCCTACAAAATAATGGCTGAATAGATACCAGAGAAGACTAGCTAGGTGGGCTGTGGGGTGGATGTGCACCTTCAGGGGCTCCAAATTCATGCAGCTTGTTGAATCATGTCTTCTGACACAGGAAACTACAGGCGCAAGGCAGACATATCCTCCTGTTACA
This sequence comes from Lutjanus campechanus, assembly GCA_027495735.1. NCBI lineage: Eukaryota > Metazoa > Chordata > Actinopteri > Lutjaniformes > Lutjanidae > Lutjanus > Lutjanus campechanus. The sequence continues at coordinate 45,511 of JAJHUR010107541.1, read as the reverse complement.
TTTTTAGGGTTACTAGAGCCATCAGCAGCCCACATTTACGTGCAAAGAGAATAATAAGTTTTCCCAAAATAGGGCATCCTAAAAATTCTTGAAGTCTGTATTAGACAAAAGCGCATCCTCCATAGACGCTGCAGGTCAAAGCTATAATATATCACATTTCTGCATTCAAATGTCTGAAAAAACTAGACTTATGTAATTTATTTTGTTAATTTGTGGCCTTAAATTATCCCAAATGTTTCCAACTATGGTCAAAACCAGATAAATACAAGAGAAATTATTTTTTTTCCAAGGCAAAGATATGTTTCATACTAGCTGCTAGTTCTTCTACTTTCTGGGAGAACATCAGATACGTCTGACACGTCACATTAGAGGAAGGATGTCAGCTATTTTTTTTGTTGTTATTGTTCTAATATGAAAGACCCCAAGTCACAGACATATTGTGCGTTTAAAACGCAACTCCGAAATAGATAATGTTGACACATGAATTAGCTGCATGAAGAGCATGGTGCTCATTAGTCAACCATTTCCAACCCAGAAGACCCCAGCCAACAAATTGGACATTTCTCTTGGGGCCCCATCCTGCTGCCTCTTGGGGCCTGCAATTAGCACTGTAGGAAGGAGGGCGTTTGTGTGCATGGGTGGCAGTGGAGGGTGGAGGGGGTGAGGGATTCTGGGACTGTGTGAAACATTTTCATCTTTCAATCTGAACTCAGTAAGGAAGAAAAACGTGGCCTGAGGCGACTGTTGACGTTGCATTCAGAGCCGCACTGTGCAGAGCCCCTGCTCAGTATTGTTATAATGTATTTATATAACGCTGCTAAACGGCGAGACCTGTTCCACATTCATCTACATAAAGCAGTACTGTATTGCCTAAGGGTGGAAATAGACATACACACGCACGAACACACACACACACACACAAACAGACGCAGATGAGATCGTTAAGCAAAGCCCTCCCATTGCTCCCCCCAGCCCCTCAACACACCCTGCCTTCACTGTTGATTCCCCTGCTCACTTGTCACTCGTGATTGCCAAAAAGCAAGGCACCATATGCCATTCTGTTTGTAAGTGCGACCACCCCCTGTGTCATCTTAAATACACCCACACATATGCACGGTAAGACTCAGACACTGACGCACACACCGACATCTAATGAACACCACACACACGCGCACACACACTACAGACACAATTTTCCTGTCGCAGTCAAAGACAACGACAAAGTGCAATTCCCCTCAGCAAACGACTCTCAGATGATGAAAGTGAACGTTTTCTGCCTCTGATTTTTGATGTGCAGCGTGGATGTGATCAGAGAGGCCTCACATTGCCACTCTCTTCTCTCTTTCTGTTTTTTCTCTTTCTCGGCATTATGCAGTCTGTTCTGTCCCCCCCTGCTGCACCGGGAAACACTCACACTAGACAAGAGCAAACAGTTTCCAGCTGCTTGCTAATTCTTGATCTGTTAGTTTAGCTAGCAGGTGTTTTCCAGGGAAATGGTGACTTTTACCTCCAGTGTCAATGGAGGGTCAGCCATGACCCCCCTCCCATCCACTGTAGATGTTTTATCGTGTATAGGTGATAATAGTGCGCTGTAAATAATTTCAAAGCTACTACAGGCAGTTTTTAAATGGTTATGAAACCATCTCAATTTAATACTGATGCCTCTGTATGACCTACAAATGCAAACAAGGATATCAGTGAGAGAACTGGCTATTTCTACATAGTTAGTATAGTTAGTCTTAATGGCTGCCACCAGGTCAGATTGTGCTTGAAATCAGATGAAACGAGCCTGTGTTTACACAGGCAAAGTAACAGTGAGTAATATGTATAATATGCCAGTTAAAAAGAAACAGGGGATTTTTATTTCCATATTTTTATATTTGATGTTATATTTAATGGCGGAGGAAATGTTACTGATTTTGTCCACATGGGGCCCCCAAAATCAACACAATATGAATGTTATTTGTTATGGCTTTAAGCTATTTCAACTTAAAAATTAAAGTTCCCCTGTTGCCTTAAAAATGTGAGTTAACTGAACATGGGTTGAATAATATCTTCAAAGTTGTCTTGTGAGTTTTCAAAATGTAAAACTGATTAAGTTAAGAGATCTTGAGAAAGCATTAAAGCTCAATATGTGTAAGATATTAAGTTGAGTGTACGGGAGGAGGGAAAGAATTTGTTTTCATTATTGTGAAAAAAAACCCACTATGATTTAACATGTACAAAAACACACAGCAAGTTCCTATCACGTATGTTTACTTCTAACTACAAAACAGAGGGCTACAAAGGCTGCAAATATGCTGATCAAGTTTCTTTCAAAATTTAATTTATTGAGTTGACTGAACTCACAGCAGTACATCATTAGGATTCAAAAGTCTTTAAGTCAGAACAACACATGTTCTTAAGTTCTGACATATTTTGAGAATAAAAACTAGAAGTTATGAACTGATTTAACTTGAGAGTATTAGATGGTGCATTAATGCTCACCAGAAAAGATTATTGATTCTACTAAATGCCTGTGTGATGTTTTAAAATGTGGATTAAAAGAATATTTTAACCATTGCTTGCTGTTCCAGCTTGACAGTTTCAGCAGGATGAATCTTGTCACATGTTGTCACGTTCTAAAACATGCTATTATGAAACATCTGGCTGTGTGAGACCGATTGTCATTATTCTTCATGAACTGGTGGTTCATCATTATCACGCTGACTGGCTGACTGACAGCAGTCACTGATTAACATATTGACTCTAATTGACTGTCTGGCTGGCCATCTAAATGACTGACTTAAGCGGAGACTTACCGACTGGCTGGCTGACCGGCTTACTAACACAGCCATGTGGCCGCTTCAGTGACTCACTAATTAACTGACTGACCCACTAAATTCCCGACTCTCTGCTGACTGACTGATTGACTTGCTGTCTGCAGACTGACCGACTGACGGTCGCCCTGACTCATCTGTCACCAGACGTGTTTTCATCACTGTGGAAAGGGAGCCTGGTATCAGCACGATGACTGTCTGACTGACAGGCACATTTCCATTTTTTCCCATTAGCTCTGATATGGAAAGAAGTGGGAAGAAATGAAGAGATATGAAAAGAGTCTGGGAAGAAATAGACTGGTGGCTGTGTGTGTGTGTTGGGGGCGGGGAGGAGGTGTTTATTCAAATGGAAGAGACCAACCATCCAGTCTGTTTCATCCTTATTGACTAAGTTCTATCTATCTTGTTGCATTTGTCTATAATGTGCAATCAGTGTAGAAAGGATTCGGAACAAGTTGCTGATATTGAGCTGCTGCCTGATTTGCACATTCAATTTCTTGCTCACATTCAGGCTTTGAATTTTTTTTTTTGCCCTGAGCCTTGTTTCTCCTTTATCTGCATCTGTCCTTCATGACCGAAATGGAATTCATAGGTGAAATCAATAAGCGATCAGAGCCTTTACCTGAATTCATTAGGGAAGACAGTTTTCTATAAAGAGCACCTGTTCCGTATATTTAGTCATCATTTGTGCATTCATTCGTGTTCATGGAAAGTGAGGACTTATCCCAGCATGCATTAGGTATGGGCATTTAGTTTCCATTTCACCTGACCTGCATGTCTTGAGTTTGTGGGAGGAAACCAAGCACCCAAAGGAAAGGAAATGGACACTTACATTACATGCAGCAACTGTGGTAACTTTTTCAAAGATTTAAAAATAATAAACTAAATAAGCTAAACAAAAACAAGAATATTTTTTTTTATCATTTCATCACAATATTTCTTTAAAATAGTGTTTTTTGCACTTTTTAGCACAACCATTTAATTTAATTAGTCACATATTTACTTTTGTAATAAATTTGTTAATTAATCAATTAATTGCCACCATGTGCCATGTAATTTTCCAATCTTTTTTTCTAAAAATTACCATTATTTGGAAAACTTATGTACCCAATAAAAATGATCAGTATCAGTATAAGTATTGCTATTGATAAAATTGTAACAAAAAGTATTGGTATGATATAGAATTTAAGAAGTTGGTATTGCCCATCCCTAGTGAGGAGATCAATGTTTGTTTGAAGAAGTGTTTCCCTTTTGACACACACAGTCTGGTTCCATCTCAAGTCAGTACAGACATTTTGATATTTATTTTTAAAATATGTACACTTATTTATTACTGCATTCTTTTTCTAACTTTAACTCATTAGAATTAGTGGCCAAAAAAAAGGTAAAAACTGCTGTTAACATCTCGTAGATACAGTATGTTCAGCATAAATGTTCCTGATGTGTTGATTATACTTAAACCTGGCAGCATCAATTTTATTTTTACTAATTCAGAATAGTTGCCTATAAGTTTATATTATATCTGAATGTGTGTAGAATACATATGGCCGTGTGCCTGTATGTGTGTATGTGAGTGAAACCATGTGTTTGTGTGTGTAGTGACTCATAAACCACGGCAATGAAAGCCGTATGTGACAGCTGCTACATAATCAGATTACTACTGCTTCAATTTGGGCATGTTTGTGTGTGTGTGTGTGTGTGTGTGTGTGTGTGTGTGTGTGTGTGTGTGTCTGGTCATTTGGACTGGACCCAGCTCTGTTAGTATTGGTGGGCTTGTCAGCGTATGTGGCCAGAACACATTCACTCAGCCTGATCCTGTTACCACCTCTGTGCTTTAGATAGTCCAAAGACAGGGTCACTGCAGCTGCTGCTGTTGTGTGTATTGTGTGTGTGTGTGTGTGTGTGTGTGTGTGTATGTATGTATGTGCTGTACACATATGTGTATGCTCCATGTTTTTAGGTGCAGGTTGGTTCACAGAAGGTATCTGAACCAGAGCAGCAGAGCTTAAAAGGAAGCGTAGCGTGTCAGTGTGTCACACAAGCTGTGCTTTTACATATTCTGCTCCATTTAATGCAGGCTCACCAGCCTTCTCATCTTTCCCTTTCATCTTTCATTTTCTACATTCCTCCTCTCACTCTCCGACTCTTGTTGAATTCTCTGAAGCTAATTAATGTTGAAAAGGACATTTTTTAGCAAAGTCCTCCAAATGCTTTTTGGCTTTCCCTTGGGGCCATCTTATCACATCCAGATTCTCATTTTTCATGCATTAATGTAGATTTTTGTAAGTTCTGTCCTTTCAGTAACATAATTTCTTTTTTTACTGCTGAGTTCAGTGTGTATCCAGACTTATGTGTATATAATTGAATTCTTGTCAGGGTAAAAATCATGCACCTGCATGTGCATCTGAAGATAAATTGTTGTTTTTTAACAAAGCTAACAGACATGACATACAGTTGATTAATGCATTCATGTGATACATTACATACATTACATTTAATTACATACAGTACATGTGATCGATCAGTGCACACACTGATTTTATAGAGTGCTGCAGGGATGACGTGATTTTTGTCAACGAACTGAAAGTTAGCATGACTCTGGTCTCCTCCACAAAAACCTAATGGTATTTTTTTCATTTGATTGTGAATTAGTGCAGGAAATAGACTAAGTAGCAAGCAAAAAATGAATTATATTTACACAAGGTAAGGCTACGCTATAAGCTTAAAAAGCTTCACCACGGCCACATAATGTATACACCCCATGTACATCATGTACACCTGGTATCCGGATAAGTTATCCAGATTGTTTGCTTTTATACCCCCCTCAGATTCAAACAGTGCAAGCCAGACTACCTCCAGATATGGTCAGGCAGATCAGATCACAATCACATTCCAATCACCAAGCATTTACACCTTACATTAACATGCATTTTTCTGGATCTGATAACTTATCCAGATACAGATCAAATTTTAATAACATGCGGAAATGAGAGTCACCACCCTTAAGTGACTAGTCTTGACGTTTAATGTCCCTGACAACCTCTGTAGTCAAAATCAGAAAATCTCTTAAAGGAGAAATCTGTAATATATTACTGTACTGTAATAAATCATAAAATGACCATATGTCATCAGAGATTAAGTAAACATGCACTACAATGCTACAGCTGCAGTGTCCAATTTTAAATTTGCGGCCCCTAACTTGTGTAGGTGTTTGCCCGTTTCGCGTTCACTCACGTAGAGTTCAAATAAATGCTGACTGTTTGACGAATGAGTGGCTGTTTGTGAGTCATAAGAAATAATCTTTTAGAAGGACTAGATGTGTGTAAGTGTTAAATTGAGCAATATGTTAGTGGAGTCTGGCAGGCAGTAAATAAAATAAAAATAAATTAAACAGGATTTCAACCTATTTAATATTCCTTCTATGGCTCCCACTCACTATTTGGACTGCAGTACACAGTTGTTACATATTGGTCCTTTAAGCTTGTGTTACTCACAGAAATCTACAGTGTGACACAGTGTTATCGTCAGTGCGTTAAGAGTTTATGGGCTCAGTACCTTTCTTGAAAACTCTTCAGCATTGTTGCAGGGCATCACAGCTCTAATGTCAGCTACCTTCCAGCTGCCATGTCTGACCTGGAATACACCCTGCTGCCTGAATCGGAAATTGAACCAGTGACCTCAGTCAAACTATATTTCTAGGCCAGCTGGTTGCCCCTGTGTGTGTTTTACCCCTATGTGTGTCTCCAGTGTGGGTATTGTGTCCACCACAAGGGCATTTTGTCACCTCCCAGCTGGTCTTATCAGAGTCTTGCAGAGCTACGTGGCGTTAGAAAGGTCATCCACACCACAGGAGGCAGCATCCACACTGCAGACTCCCCACAGCGCTGTTTGCTCTGTCTCTTCAACTCCTCGCAGGCCTCCAAAGATGCTCTGAAGCCTCTTTCTTTTGGTTTTTGCATTTTCTGTGTGTATTTTCACAAGCGAAGAAACTGAGCCAAGGTCAGAGGTCATTGTCACAATCTCAAGGCCGCAATGACATTTCCGTCTTTCTTTATTTCAGTCCGTAAGCAAGGAGGAGAGACAGAGGGTGACTAAGACAGACAGACAGAGAGGAAGGATTGCACAGAATGTCCTCAACTTCCTCATTATCTCCTTGGCTGCTTATGCCCTCATGTAGAGCTGGCTCCCTCTGCTTCATTACTGTAAGGAGACTATCTTAAGGGAGGAATGGCAGGCTTCCAGTTGGCTCTATCAACCTGTCAATCACTCCGGTCTAATCTTAGCTCTGCCCCTCAGTGCTGCCCATCATTTCCTGGCACTGTGGAGCAGTGAGCAGATTCTGTGTGTGCCTAATTCCCCTGAAATAGATAAGGACTTTAATGGATGGCCTACTCAATTATGCAATAATGTTTTGTTGTCTTGTACCTTGTGTTTTGTTGTGGTCCCTCCATAATGCGCCACTCTAGTCTGCTGTATCTTATATAAATATGTGTGTGTAGATATATCTATATACATATATATATATATATATATATATATATATATATATATATATATATATATATATATATATATGAAATGCTTTTGTGATTAATTTAAAACAAATCAAAACACTGCTTTCATATGTTTCAAATGTATAAAATTGTGTAGTTTCCTTTTTGTCCTTTTTTAAGTAAAGTTTAAGGTTTTGGTCCCAAAGTAGGTTGCAGTTTTATAGTACATACAGTTTAAAGAGTTTTTCATATTGTAGTGTAATGTGATACTGTGAATATACTGCAAAAGTGAATGTTCTTTGGTGTCTTTAGTCCGCTATGACAGTAAACTGAATATCTTTGGGTTGTGGACAAAGCAAGATATTTGAGGATGTTGTTCTGGGCTTTGGGAAAAACAACATTTTTCACCATCATCTGACATTTTATAGACCAAACAACTCATTGATTAATTGAGAAAATCCTCGACAGATCGATCAACAATGAAAATAATCATTAGTTGCAGCCCTAATGTTCACTACTGAGCAGCAGCCAATTTCCAAGACTCTATTGTGCATTGAAAAGCTGCATAAAATACCCACCTTCAGGGACATATACTGCACAATACACATATGACAATGAATACTGTTGAATTGCTTCTTGCAGACTCACACACACACACACACACACATCTGCACACACACACACACACACACATACACTGCTCTGCCACTCTGCCCGTCATTCTCTGCTGTTGTCACAGTAACCATCTCACCTTCCCTTCACAGTCCCGCCCTAATGAGACCACTGGAGGACAGAGGGAGAGAGAGAGTAGCAAGGGGGTGGAAGAGAGATGCAGACACAGAGAAAAGCTGAGATATATCACAGGGAAGATAGGCAGCATGGAGGCAGAATCGCCATTGTCTTGTATCTGCTCTTTGCATGCAAGAAAACCCTCTCCGTCGACTGGCCGGGATCCTTCGAGAAACAAAAGCCGTTGCCCCGCCAGCAACATCCGCTGATTACACTGCATGCTCATGACCACACCACAAGTTCAGTTTGCTGCCTGGGCATTTCCATATAAATCCAATAACATTATCGTTAATAGATAATTACCCTGCACTGCATGATTTGTGACCGCAAACACAGATTAAAATTCAATTAAAGGTAAAAGTGTGCGCGGGTGCTGCCTGTTCTGCTTTGCTGAGTAGCTCCATTTAAAGCCAATAAATCACATTCAGTGATTACATCTAATGTTCATCATAACACTGAAAATGTGCATTCAGTTGATGGAAGCTAAATTAGAATAAAACAGAGTTTTAATATGATAATGACTGTGATCCCAGCCTCACATCAGGGTTCATAAACAAATACAGCATGTAGCTATAAAGAGGACGAGAGAACATGGCAGAGCAGGCTAGTAGTATGTTAACATCTGTTCCTTGACGTACTTTTAAAGTCTCTCCGTCTGCTGCGGCACCATAAAAGGCCTAAATGAAGTGAACGAGGCCCCTGGGCTCGGCACAGATTGGCAATTACACACCTCAACATTTCAGGAGACCTTTAGTGGTTCAGACCCAAGTATTTCATCTGGGAAAACACATCTGCCAAATGTTAATAGACAGGCCTCTTGGATCGGAATATGAGTGTGTGCAACAGGTTAAGAGCCTCCTGGTCGAATGTGTACAGTGTGTCTACTCATCAGGGAGCAAATGAGAGGTGTGTAATATGTACATACAGTAGATGTGCACACTCCTGTCAAGTATGTGGGTGGCTTAGTTGTGTGTGTGTGTGTGGGGGCTGACTTGGCACTACCTGTACATTTTTATTGGCGTTTTATTGGTTGTTATTGGCGATTAGCCCAGGTTCAATCAAGGCCCATTTACATGGAGCACTAATTGTTTGTGCCATTAACTAGCATATCACTGGAACAGTCATTAACAGTTTCTAAATCAGGTGATCAGATGGTTTCACATTTAACCTTTACAATGTTCAAGGGCTTCACTGGCATTTAAAGGTCCTACACACATGACCCAAAGGTGCTTTTACTTGTATTGTCTGATTAGACCTCTTATCAGGACTGTGTGTGCAGACTGTGCTTAAGTGCCCTTTTCCTTACACTCAGCCCTTGTTCAGACTGCCAGCACAAATCTGTATTTTGGCATATCCAGATTGTATCCAGATTGATTCTAAAAAAAAGAGAAGCATTTTTTGCATCAGATCAAACCTCATTTGGAGGTGGTTTGAAATGCAGTTGCAGTTGTATTTCTTGCTGCGTCATTTGCAACACAGCGGCAATGTAATATCCAGAGTGACAAAAGTGTATCAAAGTGGTGGAGCATCGCAGTGTATACCAGCCTCTTTAGTCACCTAGTTTGTGTGGTGTGACAGAGGAGTTATGCGATGCAGCAAGTGTTAGTAGGGCGAGATGTAGGTGGCATCTCTTTTATCAGCATGTGTAGTTACTGACGCTAGTGGCATTACCCCAACAGGTAATGGAGGGAGGTTGTTGATATCTGGATATAACAATGCAGACAGTCTGTCGGAAAGATCTGATTGGGAAACAAATCTGATTTGCCTGCAGTGTGAACAAAGCCTCAGTTATCTTTGTTGCAACTGGTACACAAGGTTTAATCAGCCAAGTGAAACTAACAGTGTAGATTATTGATGTTCATATAAAGTTCATATGTGGCTCTCTTGAGCTATCTTTATCAAGGAATTTGCTGCTTTCAGTTCACACACCTCCTATTTCTAAATGCTTGCTCACATTGGAAAGTGCTAAAGCAAAGTTCATACGTGTATCCTTGTGAAATAGGTCATTCTACGAGCTTGGGGCAACTAGGTAAATCAGTGCTGTGGGAGAGCTTATTGCTAACATGCTACCTAGCCAGAAACATGCTAGTTTGAGTCAGTTGCTCTCTCAACTAACTGGCTAGTTGTTAGCTTGGTTGCTAACAGGTCAATAAGCTGCTGTTAGCTATTTTTTCCCAGGATGGTGCAAGCTTGACCCACACTAGTGTGCCTCTGATTAGTTTACCCTGATATTCTTTCCCTAAACCTTGAATTTACTCTCATGGGAATGTTTGTTTTTGCCTACTGTAGCACAGTTTATTCAGGAGATGTAATTGTGTTCTCTGTCTGTCTCATAACTTTCTTCAAACTTTTCCTCTTTGGTGGAGCAGTTCACACCTACACATTCAGCAGTATATGTAGACAGACACCTCACATTGTCATGTCAGACACATGCTTGTATTATTGAGTTTAAATCATTTGTCTCTTCACTCCCACAGTGACAGAGTAATTTGCACATGCACACTGAAGTACACAAACACAGACAGCACACGTACAACACACACATACACATCATCTGCGTGATGAATGATGAATACCCTGACATTGCTCCAGCCCTCACAGTCCTCACCCCGTGATGCTGTTCGCTCCCAATCAACTTCCGTTGTCAATATTTACTATCGTCTGCCTCCGCCGTTTCATCAGCTGCCTTTACTGTGCTCTCGTTTCTCACCGTCAACTTAATTAGTCACATCTCTCGGTTTAATTACATCAAGTGGAAGGAAGTTGCAATCTCAAGTAGATCAAATTAAGCCCTATGCAAATCCTGGAGTGTCTCGTTCCCAGTCTCTGTGGCAACAATGTCTCTATCTCCCTTATTTCTGTTGGGAGGAGTGACGTGAGGCTTGTCATCAGTCGCTAAATGAAATCTTACACTGGAAATCACCCCTATTAGACTGGTTAAGTGGTTGACTGTCTGTTTAAGTTTCCAGTGAGAAGTGACTAATTTCCCCTGTGTGTGTGTGTGTGTGTGTGTGTGTGTTTGAGAGAGGGAAGCAGAGACAGAGAAAGACAAGAGGAAGGGATATGACATTGCTTGATTTTAGAGACAAAGTTATATATTTTTAAGATAATCTAGTGTTGATGTACCAGTGAGATGTGTGCTGATTTTCAGAGCATCCCCTAATACTGTAAAATGCATTTAAACATGCATTTAAAAAAAAATCATCAGAAGCTGGATACAGGACACACAACTGACATTGTATCACCTCACAAAGTTGTTGTGGCACACTTGTTCAATTGTTGCTTATTTCTACACCACAGACAGAGAACAACATGAAAATGCATTAAAAGTCATACTTTTGATCACTTGGGGGGAGTCAGGGGGTAATTCTTTGTTAATTCATTCACAAGTTACATTAAATGTACCTGATGTATTCTTCATTTAAAATATTGATGAGTGCAGCTTTAAATACAATTCAGTTATGATTATAGTTAATTATAATTTCAGTTTTTTTGGTCCACTGACAACAACACAACACTGGCCCCTCAAGGCAGCCTCTAAACGCTGTGCTCAGTAGACCCTGAGCTTTTGTCACTAATACTGGAAAAAAAAAAGACATTGCCAAACCGATCCTGAGTTTTTCAGACAGTGACATGATGTACTGAGGAGATTGGGAGGAGAGCATTATTTCCAGTAAGGGGCGTAGGGTTGCTGCTGTTCTAACAGCTACCTTGCATTTAGAAAGAAATTGTTAGTCTTCTGTAGTGGCTGCTGGTTTGACTTCTGCCTGCGGCCCTTTGCTGCGTATAATCCCCTCTCTCTACCCCCTTTCCTCTCTGCTCTTCAGCTGTCCTGTTCAATAAAGACAAAAAAGCCCAAAAACGTAACTTAAAAAAAGAAGTTAGCCACAAATTTTGCATGACTGTGTTGTGTATAATGAATGTACAACTTTACAGTTTGTTGTTATCAATCTGCTGAGAGATGAAATCTAGACTTTTTACATAAGACATCACTATAGATAAAAAGCCAATGTTCTGTAGAACTGGACCTCCTTAAATACTGCAAGTCGCCTTTTAAGAAGTTTTCCTGAAACTCCAACAAAGTCCTGAATCTGTCACAGAACTTTTTTGTTTTTTTCCCCCCAAAATGTGAAATTGTGGCAGGAGCAAGCCAGTGTAACGTGACCTTTGCTTCATGTACAGCATCCCAGAAAGCAGCCTTTAATTAATATGCCTTGGCGAATGAAAACTGTGACCTTGTGGCGTGTGGATTTCTCTCACTAGTCCCATCCACTCCATCATTAAAATTCCAGCCAGGGTCTTCTTTCTACCTCATGAGCCCCTGCCCTTCATCTCTTTCTCCCTCTCTCTGCCTTCCCATTCTTCTGTCCTCTCTGCACACACATGAGAAATGCATAAACCATGTGATACTAGCAGAGAGCACGCACACACACACACACACACACACACACACACACACACACACACACAGCCTTGCCTGACAGTTATGAGAGGATAAAAGTGAATTTGGGAAGGGCAGTTGCTATGAGAATCGTTCCCAGCCATCATCATCCATGCTATGCTGTGCTGCATCTTAAAATGTTTCATGATACAGGCAGGCAATCATACTTTATATTGTTCTTTTTAATGATGACATTTTGAGTTTCTGTTCTGCACAAATGGACAGTTTGGATTTAGGTTTTGGGTTGCTTTGGCTGCAAATAAAGAAAACGCCAACATACACAAGTAAAAACCCCAAATATATTAAAAAAAATAGTAAATCTAAACAAATCCAAATGTCAAGAGGCACCAAGGTAGCTTCTGAGCAGTAATTATTCTGGATTAGATTTCATTCACCGTGCTTATATGGGACTAAATGATGCCATATAAAGGATTTGTAAATGTACTCATCATGTATGGTCCTTTAATCTGCTACACATGCTTTGCATTAACAGGGAGATTTTCATTTATTTCTCATTCCTTCGTAGTTGTTCTGTGTTTTGGTCGACATGTGGTCGTCTATAATCCCATCCCATGAAACAACTGGTCATTGTTCCCTGATAACCTGGATGATCCCCAAACATTAAATAATGCATTATGAAGCCAGCTGTACAAAACACTCAGGGGGTCAGTGGTATTTCTGTGTAACACACGTAGCACCAAAGATGAAGAGGAGGGTAAAACTGACTGAACTCCTAAATGACAACAACAAATCAACAATCATAATGGCAACAATCAAAATATTGCATTATCACAGATGCATGATCAAATATTGCATTATCACAGATGTCTTAATACTGCAACGGACTGTTTCGATATCTACCGTGAGAGTACATGGTGAATTTTTAGAAATTTTATTTTATTCATTTTTATTATTTTATTTTATAAAGGGTCTGCTACTGAGTGCTGTATTATTTTTGTTTTGCAGTTGTACGTACATAATTCAAACTTTTTAAAAATATCACAATAAATAAGTCACTTTTCTGTATACAGTAATGCAAACAGAAAGAAAATGATTAGTTGTAGCAAGAGCCAGGGCTGCAAAAATACTGAGATCATAAGTACTGCATGCCATTTTAATGATTTATGACTTTATGATGATTTTATTCTTGTTACAAAAATGACTTATATTTGTAATATTTGATCACTTCTACACAAATTTATTTAAATAGTTACTACAAAGGTCAGTTTATCTCAGAGTTATGAAATAAATATGTGCATGAAAGCAAAGAAAGCACACACTTTGAAACAAAATTGTGGAGGACTATATTATTGATGAATTAATAATAGTAATAACTTTTTTTGATTGATTGCATGACATTGTGCACAGATACAGTACGCTGCATCTCTTTTGAAGATGATACAATTTGCTTATTCATTTAGAGTAAACGTGAAGATAATAAGTGGTACAGATGGTCTAATGCTAATTCCATGAAATCTAATCAATGATATCAGCACAGGGTATAGTAGGGTATACTACGATCACTACAAGCCTGTATATTAAATCATGTTCAGTCTTGCTATGGTAGTTTAAACTGAAGTAAAACCCTTTTCTTCTTGTGTAGTAGTGTAGCCCCGGTTGACACTAAATGGCTCCATTAATGATCAAATAGAGGTAATTTGTGTCACAATCTGACAGCAGTGACGGGCTGCATCTGGCTGCACCCACTCTGTGTGTTCAGATGAGCCAGAAGAGGCTGAGGGAGGGAAGACGAGGAAGGAGGAAGGGAGGCAGACAGAGGAAGAGGAGAGAGAGAATGTGCAGCTTTCTCAGACAGCTGGTGATGTGCAGCTGTCTAGGAGGCTGGATTACTCCCCAAAGTCTGCCCTCAGAGGGAGAGGCGAGAGGGAGAAGAAAAGCATGAGAGAAAGGGAAATAAATAGAAATGAAGACAGAAATGGGGACAGAGAAGGAGAGGGATGAAAACTGTGAAACAAAAGGGATTTGGGCAGGCGAAGACGAGGAAAGCAGTATAGAACAAAAGAGAAACAGATGTAAGTTATTGAGATGGAGGAAGAGAGTGAGAGAGACATGAGAAACAGAGAGAAAGATGGAGAAGATCATCCAAGATAAACAGCAGACAGAGGAGGGATCAAAACTCATCAGATCAACCCTGCAGATGGTCATTTCTGAATACTTTTAACATTCTGCATTTAAATGCGTCGAAATTATTACGTGAATATACAATATTATAGAACAAAGTTTTATGTGTTTTTATTGTTTTTACTGAGACATTACCAGGATATTACCTGTATTATTACAATGGAATTAACCCATTGTTAACCTGTTGTTACCAATATAATATAATCCCTTTATTATGATGATGCTCCCAGCTTCAATCTAATCATTATGTTACTCCTAGTTTTGAAGACGTGTCTGTAATGATAAAATATAATTCAGAGACACATTAAACTTTCTTTTAAAGATTAATTGACCACTACAGTCTGAAACAGTGCATACGTTTGAGATTGAAAGCTCATTCTTGACCTTGGAAATGAGGGCTGCAGTTAATATATATGTCGATTATAGTTGTCGGTGCCATAGAACATCAGAAAATTGTGGAAAATGTTGACCACTGTTTTCCTAAGCTAAAAGTCAAATATATTCAGTTCACTGTCAAAGAGGACTTTCAGTTTTATCACACAGTCCTTCTTAGCAGGTGGAGCAGATTTCCATTTCACCGTAGCACTTTTAAGGACCTCCCATCACAGCCGGCTTAAAGGGACAGTTCAGTGCTATTTATCAATCTTGACTGTTTTGGTGTGAGTCGTGAAACTACTTACAACAAGTTGATTATCGTGAGTTACTGGGTCATGATTTCTGGTTAGAGACAGTGCTGCTGAGTTTTTCAAAATTATTTTCTCAGCGCTCTGAGCATCACAAGCCGCGTGCCATCTAATTCAATTATATTCGAGAGAAGGCAGACACCTTTACCGCTGATATTTCCAGATCACAGCAACTCACAAGAAACCAGTCTAGATTGAGAAGAAACACTACAGGTAAGAGTTGTTGGTAGTTGAAAGAGTGTTTTTGATCTTGGGGTGCACTGTCCTTTTATAATGTTTAGTTTGAAAGTTCCCTTTGAGCCTGGAAACAAAAACAAGGTCCATTCAGTAGCCATTCTGGTAGATCTTGATCGCATCACATAATCTTCTTCAGCACACAGATGTATTTTCATTCTATACCACTAAACAATACATGCAGATTAATACATTACATTAATACATTAATACATTAATAATTTTTACAGAACAGCTAAGTAATATCTTTTCAGACTCCCTTTATTTTAGGATTAATATTAGGTTTCAGGCTTACATATAGGCTCCTAAACGCTGAATATAAATCTGCGTATGGTCCTCAGTATCTGAGCTTTGTAGCATCCTTCTGCTGTGTGTGCAAGGCTGTGTTTTCTTTGAACGTTGCATGTCAGCAACTCAGAGAAAATGTGTTCCCCCAGAAACACCAATTGAAACACTGGCTTACATGAAGTCTGATTCTGAATATTACTCTCCACTGTGTCACCGTGAAAATTTCCTGTGCCTTTGTTGTCAGTTAAGATTTTGATTCTGATCAAAGTCAACATGATACCCTCTCTAGCTCGGAACATAATAGAGGAGTGTGCGAGGTCAGTAGCGGCTGGAGATCAGTAGCAGATGCTGCCAAAGAGCAGGAACAGTAGCTAGCTGGCTGGCAGGCTGGTATAATAATCAGACAGTCTTCTGCCCATGTGTTCCCCTCAGACTGAACTAATATAGTTTTTGCTGGGTAATGATACCGAGACGCAAGCTCACATTCCCCCGTAATTGATCCTGCCGGCTACCGCCACACACTAACGAGCTAAACGAGGAGGAAAACCCTCCTAGCAACTGGAGGGGGAGAGACACAGAGACGAGAGGGATAGTTTAGACAAGCAAATAAATGCATGTGAGTCAAACTAAGGTAAAAGACAGAGAAAAGCTTCTAATACAAAGACAATGAGATTTTGATCCGTTGCTATGACGGCGGCATGCTGTAAGGAGATCAAAGCAGGTAGTGTAAAATGGTTGAAGAGTGCAGGAGCTGCTTGAGTATTCACTTTCTTTTTTCTCTCTATTCCAGAGAGAATGAGCAGAGAGAGAAACAGAGAGCAGTGCGGACAGAGCACCAGTGCACGCTACCTCTTTCATCTTTGACAACATCCACAGGGGGATTGGGCTATTGTGAATTTGGAGTGAAATATTTCAAAGAGCTGTTGGAGTAGAGCTGGGGCTGGGCTTCTTGGCTGGGTTCAGGCTGTGTTTCAGAGAGATGAAACACACCTGGTTCCCAGCCTTCCCTCTGATTAGACGAGGTTTTGTAGCCGATGCCACGGGCACTCGCTGATTAATCTGGTCTTTATTTAATGACCGACTGATAGGAGCAGATAATATTCTTCAAGTACGTTTGTATCTGGCAGAGCCATCAAAGGCAGACCTGTTGTTTTTGAATGGACTTGTCTTTGTTAACCTTTTCTTAGTAGTTATGCCTTTCATATTTATTCATATTACTTCTTTTCAGATGCAATGAGGAATAGGGGTGTCATAATTTCAATATTAAATTAAAAGTCGATTGAAATTAGTTTTCATTTTTTCAATAATCAAATCAAAAGGCAGACTTGCAATTGTCTCAGTGTTTTATTTTCTCTCAACTCCCACCTACTTGTGGCATCTGGCGCAGGTCAGAATGAAAAAAACAACACTTCAAAGAAGACACAGTGTAGCTTACAGGCTGTTATATCATACTTTATACGATTTTGAATTTGAAAATGTAAGTTGTAAAAGTTGTTAAAACCAATGATCTGTTGATCTTTACAAATCAACACTCAGTAGTCTAACAATCATGTAACCGTCAGTGTGAAATAAAAATGTTTACATTGAAAAATCGAACCAAATTGTGAACTTAAAACCGCAAATCATATTGAATTGTAGATTTGGAGAATTGTGACAACCCTGATGAAGAACAGGGCCCCACAATCTGCTGAAATACAAGCTAGATTTCTTGGGTTGTTGAGGAAACTGGTGGTATCACACTGCAGTATATTATATTCTAGGAATATGTGTCATATCCTAGCCACGTAAACTCCTGCTTCCATTCACTCCTAAATTTTCATTGCTGTGTCATTTATTCATAGTCCAACTTTTGTTTCTGGTTCTTCTGTATATAATTATATTAGCAGTTTCAGCAGGCTTAGAAAACCCAGACTTAAGTAGCTATAGTATATTGGTAGCTCGCTGGCAATGAGTAGGTACTATTGTTTGTTGTTTTTGTAGAATACTGGACCAAAAGAATCGGTATATTTGTGGACTTGTCTGCTGCCCACAGAGTTACTTTTTATGGCCACGGGTCACAATTTTCATTTTCTCTGAAAAAACTATTAAAATCATGATGATGTGACATTTGTTGGGGTCTTTACTAAACAAACATGTTTTCTTACATCTGGAGAAAAAGATTTGTTGGCCACTATGCTGTTTTGTGACTCTTTTTCATTTGTCAAAAAATTGCAGCTTGTACGATCTGGATATTGCATTTGGCCATATTGTGATTTCAATAATATTTCCTTTAATTGTGCAGCCCCAATGAGAAACAATTTGTTAATACGATTTTGATCAGTTGATCTCAGTGTCAAAGGTTACATCATTTGGATTTAGCTTAATTAGAGCTGATAGATGTTGACCACATGATAATGATGTTAATCAACAGAAACTTGCATGATCGATACACTGTTTAAATATACATCATTGCACAGTATACATGGTTATGTTGTATTCTGATACTGCAGAGCATAAATCTAAACCTTTCTCTCTCTCTGTCTCTGTTTCATGCTTTCCTCATCTCTCTCTTGGATACAGGTAAGTCTTATTGATATTCTGAAGGGAAAAATGTTGATTTGGTGTCCACAGAATGGGCCAATATCTGCACATTGTGAGAACTGCACCGGTGGTTCTCCCCTGGCTTTTAATCAATATCTCTCAGATATACACTGCTAATACTGTAGCAAATGAGGGGAAAGAGACAAACGAGCTAAACTCAGCAAAGCGTAAACAATGCCCGTTTTGAAAGAGTGGGTGCAGGAGAAAAAGGCCCTGTCTGTGTGTACGTTTGTGTGTGTTTATGTATTTGTGTGTTTTTCTCTGCATGTGTGTGTGTGTGTGTGTACGCAAGCAATCACGTGCATGCGCTTACTGTTGTCTGCCGAAACAGAGATGGAAGCTGCTGAATATTCATGGTGTCTGTGCTCGGTTGGGGCCGAGAGATAAGACGTTTATGTTCTGGCAGCCGGAGAGGGAAAGAGGGTTTGTGTATGTGTGTATGCGTGCGTGTGTATGTGTGTGTGAATGGGGGTGGGGGGCAATGGGCGCGGCGGAGATGTGTCGACATCAGTGGTTTAATGGTTTGAATCTAACTTGGGCCAATTAAAAGGCATGCCGCGTGCACCGGGGTGGGCTCCCATTCATTTCGGGGGAAATTGAGGTTGAAATGAGCCATTGTCGGGCCACGTGGCCACTGTGCATACTGAGCGGCAGGCCTGCAGTGGCTCTCCAAAACCGTGGATAGAGGACAGAGGAGAGTCTTTGACTGTGCACAAGGAGAGGCAGTGTTCGCTTTGAGAAAGAGAGGAAGGAGAGAGAGGAAGGGATGCACACAGAGAGAGGTAGGAGCAAGAGATGGAGACAGATGCGGAGAGACAGAGGGAAAGAGGAAGAAGTAGGGAGAGAATGACAAGAGGCCGTAGAAGGAGGCGCAGAAAGAATGACAAGTATATAAGAAAATAAGAGAGACATGAACAAAGAGAGTCAAGAGAGGCAGCAGAGGTGTTTCTAGAGAGGGGGCCACTGGCTACCCTGAAATTTGATTGGCCACCCCAAGTGCTGCCCCCATTATCCTCAAGTATAATTGACTGTGTCTAGTAAGAGGCGGGACCTTCGTTTCAACCAATTATTTGACATGTGTTTTTTGAATGTGCCTTGTTTTCTTTTATGCAGCCTACTTTAAATTTTATTGTTAATTTACTTTTTTGACCATTTGACAATACAGGGTTGTATAATGAGATGTTAGTTGTAGTTTCCTTTATGCTATTCACAAAAACAAAAACCACATACAGCTTTTATACTGCAAATGGGTGACTAAATAATAAATAACAAAAATACAATTTGTCATGGTGGAATCTCACAGCCTGAAGAAATAGGTGCAGTGGAGCTATAGTGTCTGTTTGGACTTAAAGGAGCAATATGTAGCATTGTGTGTGCTAAACAGTCCAACAGCGAACCATAGCCATAAATTGTATGTTAAATAGGTTGAAATCCTATTTAATGTGTAATCTACAGTTGAAACAAGTTGTTTCCCCCTAGTTGCATCCCCAGACTCGGAGAAGTTCAGACAGGCTGCAGGAACACTGCAGGAGCACAAGACGAGGGCAACATCATAAATAGATGATAACAAGCAACTACAAGTCCTACACTGTAAGTTGATCAGCTGTTTATAGCTGTCAGTCATCTGTCTATGTAAAGCTAAGCCCATTATCCTGAAAACAAAAGCCCACTGCTCAGAAAATACACACTCTGGAGTCTGAGTTAAGAGACTGCCTGTCTCACTGCCTGCCAGACTCCATTAATATATTGCTCAACTTAATTGGTATAAACATCTACTCCTTCTACAAGATTATCAATGATTTCTCACAACTCATAAACAGACACTCATTCAGCGAACATTCTCAGTGAACATTTGAACTCTAATTACCATGAAACAGGCAAACAAAAACACTCTGGCCAGAATACAAAATGGGACACCACGAATAAAAAAAAGGACACCCCAGCTGTAATGTTGTTATTAGGGAAGTGAGTATTTTAGGCAAGGCAAGGCAAGGCATCTTTATTTATATAGCGCATTTCATACCAATAGGCAACTCAATGTGCTTTACATAAAGACAGAACATTTAACAGCAAGAGCAGAAAATGTAAAAAGAAAAGAACATGCAAAAACATTTAAAAAATTTTAAAAATTAGAAATTTCAAATATTTAAAATACAGTTAAAAGAAAGAAAGAGAAAAGAATATAGGAAGTACAAGAAAGAGTGCAAATCCCAAAAATTATAATTAAAAACTCTTAAGAGCTCAGCCATACGCACATGAAAAGAGAAACGTTTTTAACCTGGATTTAAAAGTGCTTACAGTTGGGGCTGATTTAAGTTCTGCTGGTAGTTTATTCCAGTTGTGTGCAGCATAACAGCTAAATGCTGCTTCACCATGTCTAGTTTGTACTCTGTGCTCCACTATCTGACCTGAGTCAGTAGATCTCAGAGCTCTACTGGGTTTATACTCTACTAACATGTCCTTCATGTATTCTGGACCCAAACCATTCAGTGATTTGTAGACCAGTAGCAGAACTAAAATCTATTCTGTAGCTGACTGGGAGCCAGTGTAAAGACTTAAGAACACTCCATGCCACTCCCTCGTTAGTCAGTGCTCCACTTGGGCCACACCAGTCAAAAACATCTGGACACGCCCTTGATAGGCAGAGAGAAGGAGGAGGGGAGAATAAGATATGCAAGGAGACAGAGAGCAGAAACAGAGAAGCATATGGATGCATAGATTCAGACAGCTTTCACAGGGCTGTGGATGGGGGTTGCCTGGCTGGTTGGTACAGTAGCTCTTGCCCTCCTGACGTCAGCTGGACAGCACACTGTGGAAGTGCTGACTGAGCCTTAGGCACACACACACACACACACACACACACACACACACACACACACACACACACACACACACAGAGAGAGAGACAGAGAAAGAGAAAATGCCTGCCAAGACGATGCCTGAAAATTGTACATCACAGCATATCAAGCAAATGTGTGTGTATTTGTGTGTGTCCCCAAAATAACAGATGACCTATTAGATCCCGTACCCAGATAGCACAATTCCTGTCCGTGCCGTCGCTCTCTATCTTCAGCCTGTTACAACATCGCTCCCAGATGAGCGTGTGTTTCTGACTGCTAACAAGCCCCTTGTCAAATAAAACAAGCTAACATTTTTTTCATCATCAGGACTCCTCAGCATCCAAATCCAGATTTGAGCTGCCAGAGGCGATTATGTCACAACACTGTCCAATCGTGAAACAGTTACACACTGCTTGGTGTGTATCACTTCCTGTTTACCCCCTCCCCATCCGCCCATGTGATTGGATGATAGCACGTATCCCTTTGAGGCTCAGAGCCATGGCGTCTGCGGAAGGAGTTCGCATGCGACCTTTGATTAATGTCAGACGTCACAGACTTTTATGTCACCCCCAGATGACAACGTGACATGACAGGAATCTTTAGTGACTTTTTTTTTCCCGGAGTGTGAGTGTGTGCTCTCCTTCACAGAGGCAGGGCCTTATCAAGGATGTTTCAGAGCAGTGGGGCAACATTAATTATCCTTGTGAGTGTCTTAGTGGAAAAAGGGCAGTGGTACAGAAGCACCAGTGACTGTGTTTTTATATGCGTGTACATTTGTGTATATATGTGTGTGTGTGACCTGAGGACAGCCATAGCGAGCACTGACAGAGGACAGAGGTATCTAGGCTGAACTCGTCTCCACTGCCAGACGCTCTTTGAGCATCTCAGAAGTTCCTGTTTTTCTACTTTTTTGCATCTCTTTGACAAAAGCCAGAGCCTACCAGATACAAAGCACTTCACTCAAAGCACAAAGAAAGGCCCTCCATTATTGCAGTAGCACAGTTTTTGAATGGGTTTGGTGAAGAAAATGGACACAGTGAAGTCTGCTGAAGTTCACAAAAAACAGCATTAATATTTCAAACCGGAAAACCTTGGCAGAATAGACTGAGGGCAGGAGGAGCAGACATGACACGAACGAGTGAAAAAGGTAGATATGATATCAAAACTGTATGTTTACGCTATTATAACTGTTGTCTAACTGAGACACTATCACCTTTGTATAATTTGTATCAAGCCTAATTTATGCTGTTACAGTTCTAGAGAACTGAGAAAACTCGTTGGACTGTCCGTGAAATAATCAACATTTTATTTTGCCATCTGCAGGTTTGTCAACACCCTGATCAGACATCACATGACTTGGACTGAAGTCACACTTGTGTGACAAATTTGATGACTCGAATTTACAAAATCTTAATACCTGAGCTCCAGTTAGAAATGTTATGTTCACATACAAAAAGTATATAGTAGTCAAGAGAAAATGTATTGCAGTATGCAAAACTTGCAGGTGGAAAATTAAGACTCCACAAGTTCCAACTTTGTTAAACATTTGAAGTTGCACATAGAATGGTAAGTTGAGACTCTGTTGTTAAAATGGCACTACATTTGGTGAAGAGTGCATAATGACTTGTTTAGGACTTGAATCACGAAAGTTTAGGTCTTGGGGTTTGACTCAGAAATTGAGTGCAAAGACTTGAGACTGTGTAACTTGTAACTTGTAACATGTAACTTGCAAAACAATAATTTGGACTCACCTCTGTCACACACTCTCCTGCTATGAGAGTGGGCAGGTCCAGTCTCTGTGAAGGAAAGCATAGCTGTAAGTGGGCACATTTGCATTTACTGGAGACTTGATCTGACATATTGCACAGTATCTGTGTCCCTTTATTCCTTTTTTCAGACTTTCTATTTCACTCCTTATTGTCTTCTCCTTGCTGCAAACACTGACTTTTATTAGTGCCTGCATAGTTTAACACAACACACACACACACACACACACACACACACACACACACACACACACACACACACACACACACACACACACACACACACACACTAGTGCTCATTGCTGCCATGTCTTCCTCTCCCTAACATCCCTGTGACCTGCTCTCTCAGGTAAATTAGGGCCTGAGGCAACTGTGTAAATCCAGTATAAGTTTCTGACCCTTTACATGCTTCATTGAGTCATTTTCCATAAAGAACAACAGGGCCGGGTTGTTCCTGTGAAATGAGTTTTATTGTTGCTCCTGTTGCTTAATATTGAAGCACAGATATGATAATTTTGCTGGAGGCCATATCTGTCAGTACTGTGATATGCAGTTATGTGGGTTATTCCAAGTTGCCATGTACTGTAGGCCAGATTTAGCCTAGATTCTTAACAGTATCACTTGTCTTGTTTCACTCTGTTGTTGCAGTAAAGTCTGGAAAGGAAATTTTAGATATGCAAAGATTTTGTATCTTTTCGTTGTGTCTGGCAATACAGCAATAAGATTATTGTCCCTGATTAAAAACAACAGGAACATAAACTATATAATTTGCATCATAGAGTGGTGTCTTTCATTGTTATAAAACAGAATAGCAGCTTAAACTTCTGTTTGGAAAGTCTTGTTTAAAATCTTTTATTAGCTGTATGGTTAAATGTAAAATAATACAGTTTGCATTGCAGCTCCTGTAGTGTGATGTGATCTTAACAGGACTGCATATATGCTGACCTTTTCCAAAAGCTTTTAAAGGGGCAGCCATCAATAATGTTATATTCTCCAATCTCAGCTGAATTTATGACAAATGCTGTCAATACTTTTGATAGCATGTCTTTTCTCAGCGAAACAATCGATAGATAGATTTATACCCTGTTCTTTATGGTACGTTATGGCACTTACAGTAGCAAAAGCTGCATTGGAGGGTAAACCACCACAACTTGAAATTTGTTTTCTTTACCTCTTCATGTTGCAGAGAGTGTATTACACGCCGTTCTTCTTCAAGTGTTGCTATGTTTTTTAGTTCATTCTGGTGTTTGTTTGTCTTGTGATGACCAGTGACTGGGATACATAATTTATCCACCCATGAGTTGCTATTATGCCACTGCAGCTCTGGGACAGGACAGCATCTTACTCACTGAAGACTCAAGCTATTTTCCATTCATATCTCTCATTGACATGGATTTGAAAATAATGGAAGATTGTGTCAGAGATTGTGTTGTGTATTCAAGGAGATTGACCCACAGCTTGATACTGGAGATGTTTGAGCAGAGTGTGTGGATGGATCGATGGTACTGTGGTATTGTTGTAGCTTGGGGCAGACTTGCTGGGTATGATGTTGTGTGTATATGTGTGAGTGTGTGCTAAGACCAAGATGTCTGCATCCTGAATCCTTCCTGCACTTGCTGATAGGTGGGCTTAACGGCCCAATGTTTTCGTCTAGTCTGGAGCAGAGAGGGCTCCAGACTACGCAGGAATTATTTTAAAAAAAGCATTGTAGATATACATGGATATTCTAATATGAGTAGAATACTATAAATGTAAGGCTAAGATTCATTTATTTATTTATACATTTAAGGAATTTTCTACCCATGTGCTATAATTCCCACCTATAACCCAAACTGCAGGTACAAAGTTTGGGCAGTTACGTGCATTGTAACCTGGTAGTTAATGTTACAAAAGAACTGGAAGAGAAAAATAAGTACACTCAATTTAAACAATTTGACTGAAGTGTACAGGAGATAACAAAGGAAGGAAATAAGAGAATTATAGCTGTAACTAATAGTTTTTTTTTCCATTGTTGACCAATCTATTAATCATTCCCTCCAATAACTGATTAGTTGTTTGGTCTGTCAGATATCAGAACATGGTGAAAATTGTTGATGGGTGTTTCCAAAGAGAGAAACCAGAAGATATTAACATTCTGACTTTTTTTTTCAGACTTTATTTTCTTTTAAAAACAAATCAGTTGTTGAAGTTGGTATGTTTGCAACTGTTGGCTAGTGACCCTGAACAACTGGGTGAATAGGGATTTGAAATGATGAGGCAAAAAACTGTGATATCCAATATAACAACTCAGTATCGCTGTTTGCAGATGATAGTCTACATATTGTATTGTATTTCCTGTAGGAACCTATGACAAACATGCTCCAGACCTTCAATGAATTTGGCTTGCTCTTTAGACCTCTTTATTAATGTATTACAATGTCATGCTATGAATTCTTTCAGCCCTTGCACCGTTTGTTTGGCTGTACTGTAAACACTGACTGAGTGAAAGGGACAAACTTTAGACAAAACTCTTAGCATTAAAACTCAGTTGCTGTTACTGCCAGTAACCAATGGTGTCACCAAACCAACCAGGACTGACATATCAAGGATCTAAATTTTATTGCATTTTGATGTTGCAAGTTGATAATGAACATACACACAATAGGATTACACAATAGGATTAAAACTAAAAGTTCAGAAGAACAACGATTTTCATCCAACTAAGACAAAAATATGTCCAGTACAGTTTGAAACACACAGATTAGGTTTTTTTACCGTCTTAAAATACTTAGTGTGTATCAAACATTGCTACACTGAAAATACAATTGTGGTCAGACACTGAGATTTCACAGAAGCAGTATAGCTTACTCTGCACAACTACGTCTTGTATAAATCGCTAATGTGGATTCCTTTCAGAAAAATGCTCAATGTGATGGATTAGAGGGTCGAGAACTTGGCATTGGTTGTCTCCTCAGCAACGGGTCGGGCCTGAAGTCTTGCCTCATTAGTGCGTTTTTTACCCTTGCTACCCTGCACCCTTGCAGGTGATTTAATGACGCTGAGCGCTTCGGTTGTGTCGTTGTAAAACGGAGGTTTGTGAGTGTCCAGTTGGCAGTGGTTCTCAGTCACGACGTTAATGTGGAGTTGCTGTTGGACAAACACACACTTTTCCTTGTGGTTTGTTGCTCAGGTATTTCATTTTGTGATTTTTTTTAATGTACTTTATGTGCCTTGAATGTTTATAGTGTGTGCCTGCATGCCAGAGTGTAACACTGCAGCACGTCCAGGTGCAGTCTGTCTTTATTACACTGTATATGTATATCTGTATGTCATAGCATATATGCTTCAGCCTGTGCAGAGCAACCCAAGGAATCGATTATTGAGGGGGCCTGACAGCTCTGCTCGCCGGATGCAGGAGAATACATACTGTAGCAAGGGAGCGCCATCAGTTGCCCTGACAACACCAGCGCCTGTCAACACCTCCGTCTTAATAGTGACAAATTGTACTTATTACATCAGCGTTAATTCCCCCCGATCTCCCTCAGATGAAGATACTTAGCCCCGCGCTGATCAAATTGTGTCAGCATAATTACTGGGAACAGAACCCTATTAAAAACCAGGGCCTCAGACGCACTGTCCAGACTCATCCACAGGCCTATCACTCAACATGCATCTCTGCGTAGGAAGTAAAGGAGGAGGGGGGGGTTAGAGGGTAGAGGAAGGCAGGGAGATGGGAAAATGAGGGGGATGAGGAAGGGGAGAGGGAGAGTGTTATACTGAGGTAGTTGTATGCATGTTCTAAGACTCCTGGAGTCGTCCACCTTTAACATCTTTTGAGTGATGCACTAGTGCTGCATCCTCAAGAGAAACGTCTAACAGAAAAAGGTCCAAACAACTATTTAAAACTTTCTGAACCAAAAACTACAACAGTAAGTGAAGATGTAGATTGAATATGTATCTATATCACTAAGAAAAAAGGATAGCTAATTACAAAATGTCAAATGTTGTCCCTACTGAAGCTCTTTAAAGCAGCCATAATTTATATTTATATATTTTATAACTACCCACAATGTTTACATGCACCAAATATTTAGTTTTTTGGCCTTATTCTAAAAAAGACAATATTCCTCCTATGCTGTTTACATGGCTAATGAACTTGAATATTCCACGAATATTCATGTTCACCTGCAGTCAAGCATGGAAAAGTGGAACGGCTGGAACTGCTTGAGCCGTTTTTCCACTTGTGGTAGACCATGCGAACACAGCCTCCCTCTTTCATTTGTTCAGTCACCTTGTTGAAAAGGTCGACGTTGCGACATTTGTGCATATCCAAAAGCCTGTTGATGTCCAAGTCTTTCATAATATTTAAAAGCAGGTGTGGTTCCCCTCCCGACTATAAACGTGGCCTTTTCTTTTGTGCATGTATCACTACCTCAGCCTTGCAAACTGTTGCCAAGTTGGTTTGTTTATAACACCCAGATCTGACTGTAAACAGGCAAGAGGATGTATATCCCAAACTGCAGTAAAACCCTGATTTTAGACACATATTCTGAATGCACTGTATACAATACATGTCCAGAGATTGCCTCTGAAACCTGAATAATACTGGTATATTCTACATGTTGTAATCAAATATCAAATTCAGAATATTGTCATATTCTGAAGAACTGTGAAAAATTTGTGTAGATGTAAAAGTAGTCAGTGACTACTTGGATGTGAAAATGCTTGCTGGTAGTGAGTAGCCACCAAAGAATTTTCATCCAACTCTTCCTCTCAGCTATGTGGAGCATTTTAGTGCTCAAGGTTTTGGTTCATTCTCTTCGCCAGTTGTTTTCAGCTCCAGCATACAGCTGTTTTCAGGAAAAAGGGTCTAAAAACCCACAATATGCGACCTGTCCAGTGCCAAACAGCAGAAAGAGATAGTCAGCAACTAGCTTGTGAACAAAGTGAAGCATTTAGCAGCTAAAGAGCCAGACATTTCCCTGAGAAGGTGGTGGAGCCCAAAAGAAAGCAAATAATGCTTGAGCAGGGAATAATGAGTGCTAGATGTGTAAAATATGAGAATATTTGCTCAGAGATTTGCTATATTAACTTAAAAGGTGGCTATATGTCAGTGTATTTGCAGGTAGCAGCTATTATTGTAAATAGTGTTGCCTGCATTATGAATTGGAGATTTGTAAGTTCGTTATTAATCAATTATCAATATTCATAATCATTCATCATTCATGATCTACAATCACAATATGCAACACAAGAAAGCTATACACCTAGGGGGTGCAAATATTGCCAAAATGGGATTCTCCTTTCCCCTAGAGCGAGAGGAAATCATTGTTTGATGGAACAATTTCATTTATCTGTCGAGGAGAGGCGTTTTATTGGGAAGTCAGATGAGGAAACATGGGGTCCCCTGGGGGAGAAGTCAGTAAATGTGGACTATACAAAAACAAATGATTAAAATTTGAAATTTCATTAAAGCTTCAGCCTAGTTTTACAATAACTGCAATTACCATAAGCAATTTTCACAGCTCTATAGATATGGATTTAGCATTGCCAGTAGCTCAACAGTGAATTAAGTCTCCCTCTCTCTCAGTGTGTTGGTCCTGAATGGTGCTGGAATGGAATTCACAAATTAGTGTCGTCTGATGGAAATGTGCTAATTGCTGTTGTTAAGCTGCTGCAATAATTAGGTTATGATGGCAGACTGCTACACATGTTGCACACACACACACGCACACACACAAACACACACACTCATGCACCTACACACACAACCAAGCAGGCCAAAGCCAACATCCTCTCTCCAGTATGGTTGAAATAGAAGGCTAGATTTAATTACTCATTTTACTATCCATCTGTGAGTATAATTTTCCAGACATAGAGTCAAACACAGAGTGCAACAGTTGACAACAGTTTCTCCTGCTGTGGGTTAGAGAGATGTTTTTTAAATTACAGTAGACTGTAATGTAGTAACGCTAAGTAAATGATTCGATTATTTAGCTGGCCATTTGACTGTGGAAATATGTGTGTAGCATGATGACAGAGACAAAGCATCAAGGCAGGAGGATACGGGCTGGTGTAGTGTAAACAACTGCCATCTCTTTCCCACTTGAAACTTCTTTTCAACAGAAAAACAGATCATCTTTAGCTGCAGCATAGGTAGAGTGATGATAGTGGACCCTGCATCTCTTTTGAGCTGCAACATTGTCTTCTTTCTATACAGATAATCAGTCTAAGACCACAGAAGCCCAGTCCACCAGTCCCAGTCAGTCTTTAAAGAGACTCACTGTAAAGCATTACCGGTTGATTCCACCAAGCACGACACATCTGCGCCACAGTTTAAATCTTGTAGTGTGTGCAAGTTTGATATTAGAGGGTGTCTTGAAAGGCACTTTCAAATAAAATGTATTATTATTATTATTATAAAGTGTGCTAAGATACGATTTCAGTTCGATTCAATTCAGGTTTCTGCAATCGATATCTGATGATATCATGTGTCCATTTACTACAATTTGTGACATTTATGTCGATGTTACGTAGATATTTTTATGACTGAACTCGTCCAGACATTTGTGACACAGACATGCCATGGGAATTTCAAAATAAAGTTTAATCTTAAAGATGATGATATACTAGATCGATATTTTCACTTTGCACTGATTATATTGGATCATTGAAAACTGATTCAGATCAATGTATTGTTAATCAGGCCTAGGTCACAATAAAGTGCATAGCTAAACATCCTAAACATCTGCAGCTGTAAATACATAACACCTTGCAGAGACAATGTACATCAAAACTGGTGTTAAATGTCCATTTCATGTCCATTATCCTTAGTTCATCAACTTGCTTCTCATCATGAGCATCAAAACTAAATTGCATCTAAATAGCTAGAGCTGTCAACATGCTTTCATCAGCAGTGAATGAACAAAGACCTTCAACATCTTTAATCCCATATACATCAGGAAACAATACCAACAACGTGAGGGGAGGTTCTAGCTATGCAATGGACGAGATAGCACACGAGTATCCGAGGCTGCGGGAGGCCAGATTTTATTTGTGCCCACCTGGTACTATACCTTAAAGCCTGCTGAGTGTGTCTTGCTCCAATTTTCTTTTCTTCCTGCCTGGTGCATCAATAATAATACATGAAATCCCCATTGTCGGTATGCACACTAGGTGTAAAATGTATGAAATGATGTGGAAGCAGGTGAAACTACTACTTATTTTTTGGCAAACTGAAACACAGGTAGATACATCTTGATTTGGACTAGTGGTAATTTTCTCTTGATAATATCATGTCTATCCTGCTGCCTGGCTGAAAAACCATCCTAAACTTGTGTTGTTGTTTTGCTGCTGCTGTCCTGACATTCTTCAGTGCTCAGACCTGCTTAGCAACATGCTGTTTAATGGCTCTGGGCTTCAGCAGAGATTACTGGATTGCTAACCTCATCAAAGACATCAACAACCCCCAGACTCTTTAACCTTGGAGACCTGACTCTCCTTTTCAGCAGTTTTTGTGGTGTGCGTGTGTGTGTGTATGTGTGTGTCTGCAGCCAAGCTGAGTGAGCTACTATACATTAATGTAAAATTAATCCTCTCTCCATGCTCTCTTGTACGAGGGTGCTCTCCCGTTGCGACATAAACCTTCTTGTTCAGTGCTGCTCTTTCTTTATCTCTGTTGTTGTATCATGCTGGTGTTTCACAGCCCTGAAACAGGAGAAAACCTCTGTGTAGCCCGTGGCTTTGGACTCCATGTTGAGCATAGTGTTGTTATTGGCAACGTGCATTGCAGGGCTACCAGCCATTAGTCATTCCTCATTTTACACTCCTTTCACAAATTTCAGTGTTCGGTAATGTGTGAAAATATTAATGAAAATATATTTAAAATGATGGTACTAAATTAGGGGTGTGTCATATCATATCATTCATGATAGGATCAGTAATGGGCTGTCCACACCAAGAGCAGTAAGTATAACGATAATAAATATGAGTAACCACTCTGATGACCGATAATGTCATATTGTAATATTGTAATATTGTTTCCTCCTGTTTCAGCCCTTTGAGTTAAAACATTGTTTAGAAAGATAATATTTATTGTTATAGTTCTGTTCATGGTGTGAACAGCTCTTCATTTTTATATGATTGTATCTTAATAATTGTAATATTCCAACTTGTTGATGTAATGATGTCATACTTTTACAAATCACAGCGATATGTAAGAACTGCAAGAAGACTGTAGCAACAAAAGGCGGCAATACAATAAACAACTATCACCACCTCAAGCAGAATCACCCAGTCACAAGGAGAGCCAAAAATCCTGTGAGACTCGAGCCACATTGTCCATCCCTATTCCACATTGTGATATAGTTCGGGCAATAATTTCCATTTCATTACCTCACACTTCATTTATTTACTGTAATAATTTCCACAAAGACTAAACAGTTTTTCAGTGTGTCTAATTGTGTGAATTC
Organism: Lutjanus campechanus; assembly: GCA_027495735.1. Lineage (NCBI taxonomy): Eukaryota > Metazoa > Chordata > Actinopteri > Lutjaniformes > Lutjanidae > Lutjanus > Lutjanus campechanus. The sequence goes on along the minus strand of JAJHUR010107541.1, from coordinate 13,986 downwards.
AACTTCTAATAGAAAGAAAAATTATAAAAACATAACAATAAAAAATGTGAAGATTTTAATGTTCTTTCTCATATTAGTCATCATAATATATTTTTATTGTACATGATTCCATACCTTTATGTCACTAAATCTTCTATCAGTCCTGATATGTCAGCAATCTGACCAGTGACCAGGAGCGAGCAAATACGCTGAAATGGTGGGCATGGGGGAAGGGGGGTCCTATGATTTATTAAAATGACATCTTTCCCTCGTTCAGTTGTTTATTAAATATGAATTGTTCATCTCATGGCAGTTGGACATTTTTTGCATGGATTACAATGCACAAATTATTTATGATAAATGAAAACCCATTTTTAATTTAAAACAATGGTGGTATAACACTAACAGTCACTGCATTTCACTCTGTCAGCTGACTTCTTGTTTGAAAATACCCCTGAAAAACATGAAATTCCCATCTGGATGGTTTTTGAGTAGTATTTTAACAGATCAAATCTGAGTGATGGATCCAGGCTAATGGCCTTAAATAGTGATTTTGTGAAGCTGTAACTCCAGGGAGTGGTGCAAAATACACATCATTATACATTATACATGTATTACGTACATTAGTCTTAAGATAATTGAATGGATAGATTTGGGGATTCAAAAACTCCTGTGGCTCATATTTTAATGCAAAGGTGCAATAAACAAAACAATCTCTTATAGGGATGCACAATTTAATTGGCATGTCATTGGTATTGGCAATGCCAATATTTAAACATGAGCACGTGACTCAAGTATGTCTGCATTGTGGAGGTTTGTTGAAGTGTCTAAAAAGATATCAGAGTTGCTGTTTGCAATGATTGCTTAATGCCGAGGCAGGCGGAGCCAGTCACATTCCTTCGGCACTACAAATTTACCTTTCCATTTTAAGAACTGCCAACCCGATCATTATGACAAATTAGTGAAGAACAAAGAGAAAAAAAAATGTTAGCAGTAGTTTTCTTATTTTGTCCAGTGAATGTGAGCATTTTAAAAAGCATTGTGTCTGTATCTGCCAGTGGCCCATCATACTAAGAGATGACAAAATGTGGCCTTTATCATTACTTAATATTATATGATGATGCATTTCCTTGTAGACAGCTTGGTGTCTTGTCATTGCTTTTATTTTTCTGTCTGTCCATTTTATCTTTGCCTTTTTTGTCCATATAGTAAACTTGTCAAAGTTTTTCTTTATTAATCTTTTGGTTGGTTAATCTATTATGAGACATTCAGTCTTTTCAATATTTAAAATGCTCTTATAGCATACAACAAAATGTGCAACGAAGGTGAAACATAGCTTCTGGGTCAGTGTCTAGGTACAGGTAGGTGTTTACTGGATGTGGGCGTTTGAGACTGCAGGATTTCATTGCAGTGTTCTGACACAGCCAACCACTGTTTTAGCATTCAGGACACAGAGGGAGAGACAGAGAGGGGGAGAAGGAGAGAGACCGAGCAGTGGAGAGAGGAGAAGCAGGGGAGGAAGTCGAATGAGCCAAACAGGAACACAGAGGTTTTTGAGGCTGAATAAGAGACAGAGACTCTCTTAGCATTCCAGCTCTGATGCCAAAACTTTGACTGAACCAAGGGTGCCTTCTTTACTGGGGCTTCAATGGCAGCTCTGTCATTTACTTGTATTCCTAAAATCTATTCACACAGCAGGTGCTTTGAGAGAAAGAGATTTTTATAGGTGACTTTTACAGGTGCTGAAGGCTTCTTCATTTGACCTGGTTTTAATAGCATTAGCTAAAGTATTTGGAGGCTAATCAGCATTTTTATGGTTCAATCATCGTCTCCACCCTATTGTTTTTTCTTTGCTGTCCCAAAACAATTTGGAGGGTTCTTTTGGAGCAATATTTGAGTCAGCCCACAGATAGATAAAACACTGATTGGCCAGATGATGGCACTATAAAAGCAAACTTTATATTTTAACTGCCAAGTCATAAGCCATATGATGTAGAATTGATTTTTTTTCTCCAGATATCCTGCCTCAAGACAAATCCACTGTCCGCTCTGTTTTTCATGAGTATTTTCCCACCACTTAGAATTTCATGCAAAATCCATTTTCATCGTTTTTCCCACCACGCTATCAGAATCACCTTGAAAGTTTAGACATGACAAAGTGCCTACTTAACAGCACTGTTGAAAATCCATAACACACAAACGAAGCTGGTGATGGCGAAGACATACAAGAAAGCTTTGTATATCTGCATGTGTAAGATTGTGCAACAGACCACACTGTCCTACGGCTTTGCACTGCTAGACGACAAACTGACATTTCCTACTTTTACATTTTAGGGGGAACAGGGGGAAACAGCTAGTCTGATTCTTTCCAAAGGTAGTCACATCTGCTTACAAGGCACCTCTGAAGCCTGCTAATTGACACGTTATTACTCATTTGTTTAAGCTGTACCAAAACCTAAGTGTAAAAATGATTTTCAAAGATGTTTTTTCTGTTTTTCTGGTATGTTTTTTCCTCTGTACTCTAGTTGTGAAAGGGTGAGATATTGTGTCCCTGTGTTGTTGTTTTTTTTAACTCACGCTGGCTACATGTAGTTTGGCACTCCAAATTACATAAAATACTTAAGTACCTAAAATCTACCCAGTAGAGGGTACGAACTGACTTGACTCTCCCACCAGAACATGCTGCCTCCACCAGTCGAACTGAGTCGCAAAACATCCTGCAACACAGCTGCCTTTAGTAGGGGAAAGGACCAGGATTAAAACAAACAATTATCTGCTGAAATAAAAGGCAGCTGGACTCAAGAGTGACCCTTACAACATACCAAAGACACAGTGGTTCATTGACATTACATTTATATGTACCTGATTTTGACACCAGGGAAATACATAAAGCAAAGAAGGCATATAAATACCTGGATGCTTGGTTATAACATTACTTCAAGATGGTATTTGTTGGCTAAATTAAAGTAACAAGGACACCAAAGGATATTCTGGTTGTATGTGGACAGGTTTATACAGATATGTATATTTTATGACCTTATGGAGACATGTTTGCTTGCAGCAGTGTTGATGTTTGCATTTATTGAGTGAGGATGTCCAATGCGACAAGCGATGGTATAACGAAAGGGTCAGTTACATGGAATGCACATGAAATGAATGCTAAATATTGATAACTAGTGCTGTCAAACGATTAAAATTTTTAATCAGATTAATCACAGGGTTACTGTGGATTAATTTCGATTAATCACGATTAAATATCATTCATTTTTAATCTATATTAATCGCGTTTCATTTTGCATGAGCAAACAGACTCAAGAAAGAAGGGATATATATATGTATAATAAAGGCTAGATGTCTCCTCCGTGCTGCCGGAGATGCAATCGCACGTCCATACTGGCGGTCATCTTGCCACAGTCAGCTGGCTCACCCATAACATTGTGTTGTAGTGGTGCATACTTTTTAAATAACCATAACTTGCTCAATTTTCTACCGATTTTCAAACAGTTTGGTTTGTTATAAACGTCAGAGGTGTAGTTGTAACACTGCACTTATGGATAATTATGTTACACTTCCGGTCAAGCATCCAGAATTGTAGCCACGTTAATAACGCTTGTAAGAAACCGAATCGTTTGTAAATCCGTCAAGATTTCAGCAAGATACGAGTATTTACGTTTGTGCAGATCACTTGCCTTTATTCACATACCACAGACTCTGCCAGAGAGCTTGCCTGGGGTAAGATGGCCACCCGGTGATGCCGTTAGAGACTCCGCCTTAAGACATCGCCTTTATTATACATATCTATGAATATATATATATATATATATGCCACTACCGGATCAACTACCCATTTGTGCATGTGCGGCGGCATGCGCGACGATAAGTCTACTTGGACAAACTGCCCGAAATGCGTGGCCAGAGACGTTTCAGGGACTTTGAGTCATTCTGCGCTGCAGATGCGTTAATTGCGTTAAAATTTTTAATCAGATTAATCATGATGATGGATTAATCCGCATTAACGCGCTAATTTTGACAGCCCTATTGATAACATAACATTAGTTAGTACAGTATGTACCTTAAGGTATGATTTTACTCAAAAATCCAACATACCTGACAAAAATGGCAACCGCAATCCACGTGTCCATACCTGAATTCCAGCTGTTTCTGTTAATTGCAGCCATCCATTTGCTTCTCTTTTCTTTAGCCATCAGCATTCTGTAAATCAAAATTGTTAAATCAAATTGGCCAACAGCTCTTTGCCATGTGTTTTGTGTTTTCGTGGCATTCAGGTTGAGCGCTAATGTTGCCACTCGCTAGTCTTTTTGCCACTTATTGCATACTGTGACATCACATACATACTCTCTCATATGATGGTTTATTGCACCTGTAGTGACTTACGTAACTAGCTCTGTAAATAGCTAGCTGATAGTCTTCCTAATGGGAAATCTCAATTGGCAATCCATCTACATACTTTATGTGTAGTGACAGCTACACATAGAAGTGGGAGCAAATATGTGGCACATAAACACAAATTTTCATTTAACTTTTCATTTCACCAAAAATAATGTTAATTCTTTGGTGGGTTTCATTTTTGTTTGAACTACTCCTTTCTTCCTGGTGTTAATTATCATGTTGTTCTTCCATTACTGTACTGTAGCATTAGAGAGGGGTGTGTCAACTGATTTAAAGAGTGTTGCTGTAGTTTGACCATTAGCATGTCTTCTATTGATTCCAGAGTCATCATGTTAATTAAATGGATCTAAATGAGAGCCACAGTGTCTGCATGCACCCGGTGATCTACTGTTTACAGTGGTAGTTGTACCTACAGCACACAGCCAGGTTTAGCTTTTAGTTCAGTGTGATATGTTTTTACAAAAGGGGAATGATGTATATATCTTTTGATCATAAATGGTAAATACCAGTCTGACAGATAGATTAACAATAGGCATTTTCTTGGTTTAGTCTGCAGAATAATCACAGCACTCATTTCAGTTTCTCTGCATGTAGCCATGCAGCCCTGAGGAGCTCTGCGGTGGAGAGTTCAGTCCTGCGATCTGACCTCAATCAGCTCAGATTAAAGCTGTGATCAGATGTCTGGACCCCCGCGCCCTGTTTTGCGATGCAACGTACCCCCGACTCTAAGCAGGCAGAAATTAGTCTGAGAACACATCGTTCACTCCTCTGACATTACCACCACAGGAGTCAATGCAGTGTTTCCTCTCTGTTTTTGTGGTACTACAGGATTGCATCACCAAATAGTAAAATGTAGTATTGTTCACACCACTGCTGAATTAATGGAGAAGAACGGTGGAGCTGTATGAGCCTCAGTATCTAGGTTAACAGCACATCAATGGCATTTAAAGTAACATTTGAGTTGAGAAACAATTGGATAGGTGATGCAGTGTATAGTCAGCCTCTGATGGACAGCGATCTGTTTTTAATTTTAATTTAATGTCTGAAGTGACTCAGGAGAGTTGAAGTGGGCCAGAGAAGTTACCACACAGACCTAGAACATTCATAAGCCCATTTATCATCTCTCTGTCTGTGCTGACCTGACTAGAACTGGGTCCCTCCTCGCTGTCTGACTCACAGTGTACTGAGGGCCAGTCCCACCTTCCTCTTTAAACAATAACAACTCTGACTCACCAGCTCGCCCTTTATACAAGAGATTACTCTCTGTGCTAAACATTTTCAACCTATTACAATCAAACTGTATTCACCTACAGTGTCATACTGTATATTTAGTGTAAAATTAGTGTTGCTTTCAGTGGTTCTCTGAAACAGAGAGAGGACCTAGTGAATCCAACTGACTTTTGTAATCACAGAACTCAGATAAAAGTCTGTAAGATTTGCTGGGGTGTATTTGGAGAAATTGAATTTAACTTTCATAAGTATGTTTTCATGAGTGTATAATCTGAAAATAAGAATTGTTATGTTTTCGTTACCTTTGATTAAGACGTTTATATCTTCAGAGGGTCCAGGTCCTCTGTCATGGAGTCCACCAGAATGGAACAGGCTTAGACAGAGTGGTGACACAAGGTGTTTGTAATCTTTAAGTTCACCACTAGACGCATTAAATCCTACATACTGTTCCTTTAAGTTCACATTTGTGGTTTTGAGTGATATATCTTAACAACTGTCAGACAGATTGAACTACATGTTGGTGCCAATGTCCCCCATGTCCCCCTCAGGAGGAACTGTGAATTGAAATCTCCTGAAATTTTAGCAACCTAAGATGCCACGAAATATTGAACATGATAAAAATTATACCTGATATACATCAGCATGTTAGCATTGCGCTGCTGTGTAGCCTCACAGCCTCAAAGAGCCGCTTCAAATGTGGGTCAAATTTCTTTTTGAAAAAGCCACCTCAAGCTGTACAGAATAAATCAAGCCTGACAAGAAGTCAGGCACAGGAATGGCATAGAGAATCCGGTCAACTTTCAAAATAAAACACCTTGTGCAGACCAATTGTAAAAATAAGCAATAAAAGAAACAATTTAACTATGTAGCCTCATTACACATGGTAGCAGTACAAAAATCAATGAAAAATGTCCAAATCAACAAGATCAGGGGGCAAAATCGTCCACTTCTGAAATGCTCCAGGCATGAAACTACATGGAGGACGGATCATCACAGTCATGTCATGTCTGTTGGAATCAAGGCATTAGTTTTATTATTTCTATAGTTACATTTTTTAATCATTTTCCACCAGCAGATCACCTTTTCAGGTGGCTCCTCATGCCAAAGAAGATGTTTATTATTGGTAATATTCCCGAAATATGAACCACTTGCCACCAGATTTGTCTTCCGATGTCGATCTTGCATGAGCGATCAGAATAAACACATTGGGAGTTTATGACTAATTCACTCTAGTTACTGAGCTGCGGATTGTCAGCTAAGATCTGACCAGCTCGGCTCTCATTTAAATCGCAGCGACTTCAGAGCGTCTGTTGGCAGCAAGGATGCTGTGACACTAGCTCATCTGTATGTCGAGGCTTATTTAGCCTGCTGAGAGTGAGAGCCCGCTGTTCGTATTAGATTCTGTCTCTGGCAAAGTGGGGATGATTAGATAAAGTGTGTCTGGTGGAGTGGAGCACTTTTTCACTTTACAGTAGCAGTGCCTGTGAATGAATGAATGGAGGAAAGGGGCTCAACTCTCTGACATTAACACAGAAATCTCCGTTCAGGGGATTTTTTAATGCATCTGGGACCTGAGGCCTCAATTACTGCTTTAATTAATCCATAGCAGTTTATATGCTACACTGTGCTACACTACCTGTATACAATTCATACGTTTTAGTGTTTTAGTTTCTTACTTGACATACTGGCATTGTGGACAGGAATTACTCCTCAATGCTGATGCAGTGAGCGAGTTAAAGACAAAGCTGTGGAATTAAAGGGAGAGGGTCGCCGAGAAGAAGTACAATAAAATACAATTCAATACAATAGCTCTCATTTTGAATCCCCTCCCCTACTGTAGCGTCCTCTCTGCCTGCACTTCATTCTGTCATAACACAATAACCGGGCTCTGACGTCTTAAAAGGCATTGCAGGAGCATAGAGGTGCTTGAAGAGAAAATTGCAGCAGCTCACAGCGGCTGGAGTGAAATACCATTTTGTCTCACTCAAGATGGATTCCACAGTGAGATTTCAGAGGACCAGTACAGAATCAAAATGGAGAAGCCTGAAGGGAGGAGACAAAAAAGGGAAAGAGGCTGTGTGTGTGTGTGTGTGTGTGTGTGTGTGTGTGTGTGTGTGTGTGTGTGTGTGTGTGTGTGTGTGTGTGTGTGTGTGTGTGTGGAGTGGACAGCTTTGGAGGAAATGTCTGAATTTTGTCTTTGATGCTGCTTGGTAATATATAATTTCCAGACATAATCTTATTTGTTGGTAAAATAGTCACAAGTCTAGACTTTTTCTTGCTTTTTTGGTACCGAATTGAGCCTCATTTGATCAGTAATAAAAACTGAATTTAATATTTACTATAAAGGAAACATTAATAAAAAAAACTGCAATGAAAAACCATAGAAAAAATGAACTGAAATGAAAAACATGACCTCTCTGCCTGCTGTGTACAGAAGCAGTGAAAATGTAGTTAAAAAGCGAAGGCGATGATCATAAACTGTAATGCTTTTTTTCTGCATCTGGCCTCCTCAACCTCTGAGAAGATTTCCTCCCACCAATCGTCTCGCATACTGGCATGCATGCATGGCTGGCGGCATCTGCACACACACACACACACGCATACACACACACACCACAGTCACACCCTCCCTCCCTCTCTTTATAGATTCCACTTGCTGGTTGCCCATCTAACAGCCCTGTATGTAAACCAGTGAAACCCCTTCAGGACATCAGATCCGTGGAATCTGTTGTCGGTTCTATCTAGGTCAACGCTTACAATAGCTGTGCAATATTTTTTTTCTCCTCCCGCCTCTCTCTGTATACCCCTGTTTGCTTAACCCCACAAGGTTGATTTTCCTTTGCATGTATAAACATCAAAAATGCATATAAAATGTAAGCATATTAAGCATGCTTTGCTTCTTTCATACGTATTAGTCTCAAGTGGAATATTAAAACATGTCGTGGGTTTGATGTTAACATTAGTGTAGACTCTAATGTTTGAAGAAAACTGCATTTAGGTTATTTCTCATTAATATTTGTTCGGCTAATTGGTTTGGACTGCACCGTTATTCAAACAATTCTGTGTGCTAACACTGGAGCTCAACGCCGTAGCCTGGCACTGCAACATAAAATGTAGGAGAAACAATTAAACTATGACATACAGTTGTTTTGGCTCTGATCTACAGGGGATGGTGTTACGTGACCTCAGGGAGGTGGCATCTAATTTGTTAACCCACACATAAAAAGAGAAACCTCTGCACCTGCTCGTCCATGCATTTTTCATGGGATCTTGAAATGTCTATTTGAAAGGCCATTTTGACTAAAAGCACAATAAATATTAGAACTGCACCGGTATAACACAAATAAGCTGAGTTACATGAAGTGAATCACCTCAGAAACTTTGCTATTTTTTTTTTTTGTTGACAGAATTTCTCCTTTTTTTATCATGAATCTAAACAAATCATACATGTTAACTCTGTTTTATCACAAGAAAACCCACGGCTCCCCTTGTTCAACTTAAAACGAATTACCCACTGCTAATCTGCTTTAGCTGGCTCCCACACAGCCCCAGTTCGTTCTACTTTTACTGTATATAAATCACTGATATGACCGCCTTCAGACACAGGGTGCAATCAAAATCAAATATGCAGAGAGAATTTCTGCTAATCTAAGCAGTCCAGATTTGTCAAACAATAATGGCTGTAGAGTTTCTCATTTTCTTGATAGTCTTCATGCAGGTATCTGAGTTCAAGTAGTGAAATGTACAGGTATAATGTTAGACCTTCAGAACAAGCAATTTGCTGTCATTTATTCTTGCACTTTATGAAGAACAACTTCCACAGATGTGAATTCCCTGAGTTTGATAGTCCATCATAGTAAACACAAAGCCTTAATTTGTTTTAATTTGTTCTAAGTTTCCCTGTTAATCGTTAGTTCATAGTGCCATGTTTTCATATTAATGTGCACATTATGTCATGGTCTGCTTACTGTCAATCAAATGACACACGCAGGAAGAAATAGAAACGTCCTCCAGGAATAATCCCTCATGAAATCTGTCAATTTACTGACTATATTGTCACATGCAAGTCTTCTTGTGTTCTGCATCTTGTATTAACTTATTGAGCAGGTAATTCAAAGCCAGCAAAGTGTTTATAGTATGAAATGATGACAAAGAGAGAGGTAAGATGAGAAAAAGAAAACATTAAATCAATTTTTTTTTATTGATTTATGTCCAGAGCCTAGGAGTCCTCTGCAGCGGCCATTCCAGCCTGTGGTCCTTAGCTGCATGTATTCCCCTCCTCTGTCCCCCATTTCCTTTCTGTCAAAAGCTATCCTATCAAATAAAAATAAAAAATAAAAATAAATGAATGTATCTAGACGTTTTTGTTTGATTTTTATATTTACCATAGTGTTGTCAATGGGTTTTTAAAGACCTTACAAAAGGGGGGGCACGGCCATAAGCTAATGCTATTTGTGGGGCCTTGGCATGGAATAGTTTGGGGAGTCCTGGCTGAGCTTAGAATGTAGACAGGACACACACGTTTACATCGGATACATTTCACTATCCAGTCCTGTCAGCCATAAGGAACATACAGCCTGGTCTTATTGATTTATTACAGGTGATCATAATGTCAGGAATTGGCTTTTAAATTTCCAGTTGTTGGCTTTTTTGCATCAAAACATTTTCCCCCACCTCTTGAATGTAATGAGCACTGCAGTGTTTTCTTTAACCCCTTGACGTCACTGAACAATATTTTTCCTCTCGACCCCGTCAACATAACCTGTAGCTGTTGCAGGACTGTTTCTCCTCGGGCCTCAAAGGCTTCCTCAGCTGCCTCTGTCTTAGCATGCCCACCACTGTGCAGTGAAGACAATCTCCTGTAAATTGCTTTTTCAATCAGTTTTGACATCAATCTGTTCCCATGGGAATGTGAGCATTCATGTGATGGCAGAGAGGAAGGTTTCTTTCCTTATGGATGTTGACAACCCCACTCAGCCTGGTTTGATCTGCAGAATTAACATAATATTACTGTATGTACTGAACTGGCTGTGACAGCCAAAGAAGGATTGGCTTTCTATACCAGACATTGGCGCCAGTGAGGTTAGGAAGTCAAAGACAAGACAAAAGCTGCTGGAGGTCAGATTTGATATGCAGATTTAATTTCATGAATGCAATTTATGCATTTTATAAATTTATGGACACATTTTGTGTTCCATTATCTGAGTGATTTTACCACAGCAATTTGCTGTATTAATTCAAATAAGCTATTGGTGTGTTTAGCTGTAGAAGTCTCTTGTAGTTATTGTTTATTTACATGAAATAAATGATTTCTTTTTCACTTTGCTCCAGTAAACTCTCTTATCTCATGTAGAAATAAAGAATAACTTCTAAAGCTTTTATGTGCTGTGAGATTCAAACTTCTTTGCACTCTGCAAACACCCTACAGAGAGAGAAATCCTTCACTTGTGGCGGAGTGAATAAATTCTTTATACCGTAAAAGTTGTTTTGATTCTACATAACAACCACACCACTGCCGCCTTTCATGTTTCTCTACTCGCTCTTTTTATCTTTTTCCAGGACAAAGATATCTCATCACATCCACGGGAGCCTTGTATATTCTGGACGTCCTGCCTGAGGATGGGCTGAATAACTATCGCTGCACCACACGGCACCGCTACACCGGTGAGACTCGTCAGAGCAACAGCGCGCGTCTCATCGTGTCAGGTCAGTGCTACATTCAAACTGGAGTCAATTTAATTGCAAAGACCATACGTTTGTCTTTGTCACCACTTACAGAGTCTGCGATGTGGTAAAAAAAAAAGACAACAGGACAAAAACATATGTAGATATTATATTTGATACTTACTGTAGATTAAACCCTAATCTATGAACTATTTATTTATTTGAGAGCCACTGCTATAGATCATCCTTACACGTACTTTCACTTTTAAGTGGAATTTGGCCTTTTAAAACTGCAGTCAGGGAAAAAAATTGTTTCCACCGTAAAAATATTATCCCTATGAATTATGGGTCTGCCTCTGAGATTTTGATTGATTAGCAAGATTGTATAGCAAGACCAGTGAATGGGTATGTCTGTACAATTCTTTCATCAAGGCCAATCCACTCTAAGGCCAGCTATGAATTATGCAGCCAACAAGTAAACAACCGTAGCAATGCAGGCGGTACTGTAGTGTCAGTTCTGTTGTATTGTTGACAAATGAGGGTCATTTAACATGTTTTGCATTGAGAGTGTAGATGGATAAAGGGATAGATAGATTGTCCGGGACAATAAAATCCAGAAATTTTAGGAACACACTGTTTTTCCCTCTTCTCTCTCACGTAACGAAATATACAGTACATAGAACTGAATCTTGACCCCAAGAATCAATATTGGATTATACTGTCAAGCGCCTGGCAACGCTCACCACTAATTAACACTAAATTCTCTGCTCCTTCCAGACCCCACCAATGCTGAGCCAGGCATCTTGGATGGCTTTGACCACCGAGAGGTGATGATTAATCATCGGGTGGAGCTGCCCTGTAAGGCCTCAGGCTACCCGACGCCCAAATACCGCTGGCTGAAGGACAACAGCCCTTTGGAGCCTGACAGCCGCTTCCGTCAGACCATCACAGGGCTGCTTATAGAGAGCGCACAGCCCAGTGATGCTGGGACGTACGTTTGTGAAGTGTGGAACAGTTATGGCAACGCTGAGGTCATGGGGCACCTGTATGTCAAACGTAAGTCTTTTATTAAAAGGAGGGGATAATACAGAGGGTATTATCTGTATTTTGGTCATCCACAGAAAGCAGGAGTTGCTGTAACCATTTATAACTAGTGGTGAAATAATTAATAAAAAAAAACTAATCGAGAATAGCTTTGATTATCATTTAATCAAAGTAATTTATCAAAAATAACTGAATAATTGATGACGGAAATGATCGTTAGTTGCAGCCCTACTTGTTTTGTCCAACCAAATGTCAGAAAGAAAGATATTTTCCTTCACAGAAAAACCCAGAAAACCAGCCATTAAAAAAATTTTGAACCAGTGCATTGTTGACAATTTTTCTTGCAAAAATACTTCAGTGGTTAATTGAGTATAACTGGAAATAGAATTATAAAATCAAATGAAATGGAAGTTAATTTTATGTTAATGGATGACTCAGTTAATCAACTAATTGAGCCTTTCTAAGTCCTGCCTTTTTTTTTTTTTACTCTGTGCTTCAGTAACAGTTGAGCAAACTTGGAACTCAGTTGAACCTGGGTCAAATTTCTCCATTCCTGTTCCCTGCACTTATGTGCTTATGTTGAAAAGAGAGATTTTGAAGATGGTTATGAACAAGATTTGAAGATGGATACAATGTTGCTATAAATATATATATGCAAAATTGACATATACTACATATAGTCACATCTTGACTTAGCTAACGTCAGCAAAACACTAACTATGATTGATGCTCACTAATGATTGATGTAGAGTAGCTTGATACTTAGCTCGTGCTTTGCTAATATTAGCTTTCAGATATAACTAGCTGATTAATGATTGTGTAGATTAGCTAGCTAGTTAGCTAGCGTTTTGATACAGAGCAAAACACTAGCAAAACACCATCTAACTGGCTAGCAATAGTAACAGAGATAGTAGTTACAACAGTTTCCTCTGAAAACTTCTGTAGCCATGCTGCTCAAATCCCACCTGAACTTTCTCCACTATCTCGCCCTACTCTATGTTCCTATCAGCCTCACAGTCATTAAACCAAACAAATCTGTGAATACTCCTTTAAAAAGACACAATTTCTCTTATTTTTGTGTACTTAGAGCCCTTGAAGGCAGTGGTCAGCCCTCGGAAGGTGAAAGGCAGTGTGGGTAGCAAGGTGTCTCTGTCTTGTAGCGTGAGTGGCTCAGATGAGTATGAGCTGTCATGGTACCGCAACGGAGAGATCATCTACCCCGGCAACAACGTTCGTTTCACTGGACTCAACCGGGAAAACCTCATCATGGAGGGAATGTCGAAGAGTGACGGCGGAGCCTACCAGTGCTTTGCTAGGAAGGGCAAGATGTCCGCACAGGACTTTGTGCAAGTCATCCTCGAAGGTAAAGTGTGTGTGTGATTTGTAGGGCGGAGCAGGCACACAAATGCTGACCGAGAACCACAGTGTAGCAGCTGTCTTATGCATAATCAGTGAGTTAGCAGAAACACATTCAGGCCTTGGAGATCAATACAGGGTTTATGTGTTAATGGCATCCCGCTGTGACTCTCTGCTATAGACTGCCATTAGTATGATCATCCCAGACTTCACAAACATACAAAAATACACACACACACACACACCTACACACACACACACACACACACACACACACACACACACACACCTGTCTCTTATTGA
>JAJHUR010107540.1:0-13746 GCA_027495735.1 Lutjanus campechanus | reverse complement strand
TTGAGATGCACTGCAATTCTCATAGAAAAATCTGGAAACCACAATGAATGGGCTTCGTATCTGTCTGTCCCACTATCAGCCCTCAGTGGCTGAGATCAGGAGGAAACTGCCCACACAGCCTGAGTGATGGTCTGCCACGCCAAGAAGCCTATCAGTCACAGCCAGACAGAAGTGACACATCGTGTCTCTGTATTGTTTACTACCGAGCTGAGGCCGTCCACTGTCCAGCTGCCAGGAACAGACAATATGGAGGACAGCCCAGGGAGGCTCTGGTTTGGCCCCGATACTGAACTCCAGGGCAGAAACAGATCGGCCCGAGACAAAAACACAAAAACACTGTTGTTCCAAAATGAGATTTGGCCATTTCAAACGTACCAAGTGACTGATATTGAAAAAGGCTTCACGGTGCTTTTAAAGTGAATAAATCATAATAAACACCTTCCACAGACAGGAGCCTCTGGAGCTCTGGCAAAGTGAAAATTGGCTAGAAGGTTTGTGCAACACGAAGAACACCGGTGTCTCCTGCCAAACAGTTTAAGGAAAGATATGAAAACACTTTTAACGCTTTTAAAAATAAGCATCGGCCATGTGCCTTCTGTTTCTGGACTCGCAGGTTGTTTAGTTTATAGCAGCTGCAGTCTAATCGCAGAGAACATTTTTAGCGATTTTAAACAACCACCAAACACAAAGAGCATTTTTTCTTTTTGGAGCCATTGAAGTGTTTCTACTCTGCACACCAAACCACCCACAAAGCTCTTGCCCTCTGCACTAAGCCTTGATTCTTTGAGCTGCTACCAATACAAAGTCCTTCTGCTTCTGGCAACATACTGCTCTGGGCAGGGTCAGCAGCAAAATGCATTTTAGACACATAAAAAGATCAGTGTGCGCAATATTTAGAATAATTTCAACACTTTATCTCATCATCAGACAGCCTGTTTCGATTGGAAATTAGTAAATATAAACGTATCAAGGCAATGAACACTAAGCCTTTGGAGATAACCCAGTATATCAGTAACATAGAGTTAATTTCATTCACTAGGTCGGGTCAGAATAACCACGCAGTGTGTGTTCTGTCGCATGGATGATAAGTAGCTGAGTTAAAGTCGGGTCATCTTTGAACCCCAGAGGTTTCTTCTTTTAATGTGCTGGTAGTCATGATATAGTGATGCAGCAGTGATGTTACACCGGACATTTTACAAGAAAAAATATTTTGTTGATGACACTAAGATTGATTATAAAGCTTCTGAAAGGGATACGATTGCACTAAGATGATGTTATAAAGGTACAACACTAGTGTTAGCATTAGCTTAACGTTAGCCTTCCCTGCTCAGCCAACCCCATCAGATGAGACTTTTCTTGGTGTTGAGAAGCTGCAGTGTTTATTAACTGACACACTGTAACCTGAACTGTACATTTACTGCCACACTGACAACTTAGTGTTAAGTTTAAGTTTCGGCTCCGCTATGAGCAGCATTGCCACCCCCCTCCTACTCCCTCTTGCACGCTCCACACATTTACGTACTGTTCTATTCCTTGAAGGACCTACACTACACTTATGCCAGTATGTGTTAATAAAGTTCAATAAAATGCAGTTATTACAAAGTTACCACAATCAGAAAAAATCTGTACCATCACAGCCCGAGATGCTCAATAGATCTTCCCCCTACTTTAAACAAAATGACGGCTCAGACAGACAAACAGACAAATAGCACATCAGACACTAGACAGTTTAAATGCAAAGTGTTTGGGGGCAACGAAAAACAAAAACTAAAGTGGAATAGAAATGAAAGAGGCCACTAACCACAGTATCTATGAATGTCTGAGGGAGCATTTATTTTCTTTACTCATGAGCCACCGATAGATTTACTTCTAAAATATGCAGCATCATCCTGAAAATAAATGGCCGATAGAAAAAGAAACAGAAACACTATTCCAATTCCCTGGTCCAACAGCTTTCTAGGAATCATTTCCATGTTTATTGAACAAAAGACAACAAATTTAAAGTGGTTCCATATCAGCGGGCTCACATGTGTACAACTGATTTGCATGATGAGATAAAACAAGCACCCCCCCCCCCCACCGCCATGAGTGTTCAAGCATACAAAATGTTTTGAATAATGTACAACAGCTTTGGCCTGAAGGCAGGAAGCTTCTAGGGAAAAAGTGAGACCCAGAGACAATCTGTCACCAGATCAAACAACCGCAAGATACAAGACAGGTACAAGACTCCAGGTGCAGGGAAAACAGTCAGTAGGTTAAAAGTGTACATAAATAACCTACATACAGTCTTTAACCAGAAAATTGTATTCAGTTTCACTTAAAATATGTCATTTTTGAGAGAAAGTCACTGGAGAAAATTGTAATTTTCCACCATGCACAAAATGATCGTCTGTTTTCTGCTATTATAATAAAAGGTCAGAGCGAGTGCATCAGTTTAACCTTAATGCCAGTACTTAAACACAACAGTTCTGTTTATTATTCCTCCATCAAAGCCTCCAGGGGACCACTTTCTACAAAATAGAAGTACTCAATGTAAGAATCTGTACCCTCAGTTTTGCAAACTGTGCATACGATTTAATAATTGATGCCTTGAAAGTAACTTTTCCTCCAGGATATAGACATTGTTACACAAGCTGCATCAGGCCAGTAGAGATGGCAAGAACACCAGAATGAAAAGAAAAGCTTTTGTAATAAAAATCTGCCACTTTCGGGAAAAACAAATCTCCTGAACAGGGAGGGTTTAATCCTTAAGGACTGTTAAAGCATGGCGGCAAGATATAAAACAGTACAGGCGCTGTTAAAACTATGAACAAAAGTATTAATCGCCGTCTTTTTCCACTCAAAGCTGCTTAACATCCCACCCAGTATCTTAAACCATCAAAACTTAAGAAGCACCGAAAGCATCTGCAACTTTGATCTACAAAAGCCCCAAAATAAGTACTAGAAATCCTGTCTTAATGTTCAAATGGTCCTTTGAAACTAGAAAATCTTATGTCACTTTCATGCTGTACTCTTTTTGTTGTGTTTAGCAACCTGCAAAGTGCTCGTGTTGTTTCAGATGTAACATGTTCCTCTATGTAGAGTCTGAGATGCCGTGCCAGCGTTGTGACAGCTCATCACTCTGAAATTCCAGTAGTCTCACAAATGTTGCATTAACCCAAAAGTCCATTTGTTTCCTGAAAGCAAATGTCCATTGTTCCAAAAGCCCATTACTCGCAAAATACACACTTTTCCTGCAGTTGTTAGTTGTTCAGTGACTGTCGGCTGTGTGATTTTACTTGCAAATTTCCAGTGTTGAAGTTTTGCTTCAGTTGTGTCTGCCTCTGTCACACAAGTGTCAGGATTAACCCTATCCTGACTTTACCTCAACAGCAGGTAGAGTGTGTATTTTCGGGGCAATGGACCTTCAAAGTAGTGCCCTGTGTGGGACTGTTTTCTTAACCCAGCTCCCTGACTGTTCCTGCCAGCTCCTGCTGGATTTCTGTCCATTCCATCCCACACAATAATAAAGAGATGCACACCTGTTGGTAAGAACATGGCAAAATTATGTTCAAGCTCATAATTACACTCATACTAACTACAATCATTCAATTAAATTGACAATAAAATACAGGAACATCGTGTATTTGAAGTAAAGAAGTTTTAAAAATTGTACAAAAGGAGTTAGAAGATCAAACAAGCTTTTTACAAGTTATGGGAACATCTAATCCACTGATCTGGAGAGAGGGAGAAGCTGCTGCCTGCACCGCACGTCACACTGACTGCCTGCAGCACCCAGTGGAAGTACATACCTATCTATCCTCACTGGCTCTGTAGGCAGAAAGAACTGCACACTGATTACTCTGAGAAAGGTCTGAAAAGTCACTAAAACTGACAAGAAAGTTGCTAAATCTGCAACACTGGGACCTGCAGCTTACTTTTTGACTGACCACTCCTGCCTGGAAGGTTAAAACCATCCCCGTTTCTGCAGGATTTGAAGAATCACAAATCCAATGCTGCCCTCTACTTCAGAGCAACAGTCATCTATTTTCAGGATTATGGGCTCTGGGACAGAGGGGTACTTTGGTCCAATAGGATATTTTTCAGCCTATTAGAGTTTTTGAATAATGGGCCATCATTAGCTTGTGTTAGACAGTGTCTACTGTGAGTCTGCAACAATAATTACATTGCAACATTAAGGTATTGGATATATTAGCAAAGTAAGCATTGGCAAATTACATTTTGAAATTCTAGAAAACCCTACATCATGTTTCTGTTGCACTAGAGCACCAAAACAAACACACGCACATTGACCCACCAGATTCCACTGACAAATACAGTGATTTTACCTCACAGATCATCATAAAACACTGTTTCAACAATCACCAACTCTGGTTTAGTTGGAATTAATCCTGACAGAGTGAGATGTGAAAGTAGTCTTGCTCTCTGAATTGAGCTGCAATGGCTGCAATATAATTATTGGAGGAAATTGCACAGCGTTAAAATTCATCCACTGAGAGTGCTCAAAACAGACCTTTTTATTAAATAGTAAGATTTTTTTTTTGTCAGGAACTGTCATTGTATTGTTTTCTTCAAAACCAACAAACTCCATTTATAAATGCAGTAATTTTACCCTGCAGATCATCATAGAACGTCCTTCAACTCCAACAATCACCGAGTCAGGCCTGGTCAAAATAAATCCTCAGTTCACCGAGTGACAAGTTCAAAGAAACAGCTGTTATATCACTCTCCTCAAACACAACACTTTCTCAGAGAAGCTCGGATTACAACACACGCAGACATAAACGTGACTTCATTCTTTGCTCAGGATGCCGTTATTCCACTAGGCCATATCTTTCCTCCTATATTATTGTTCAGAATCTCATATATATAACCTTTCATTGCAGCGTTTTGATGGGGAATGAACTGCGGTCTGGATGATACGAAGGTAATTTGTGAAGCTGTGCTACAAGCTGAAAGATATGATGAAGCCTGATGAGGTGACTGCGTGAACAATTCGGTCTCTTGAAATGCAAAATAGTGATTTTTTCACACAGAGGCTTTGTTGTTAGATGAGTAAAATCCATATCTTTCACGCCCATAAGCTGTAACACACATGATGTATTTCAACCCCCTGACTGTTAACCGCTAATATCTTATCGCCGCCTCATTTCTTCAGATGATTCGTCAGATTAACCACTGGGAGAACAGTTTGCCATAAATCATGTGTGTCACAGGCTCTCTTCTATTATTCTGCTCAGTTTGCTGCTGCTTTCATCATCAGTGTGGTGGAACCTGCTGTTCAGCCTCTGAACACTGTAAAAATTCAATTAACAAAAATTCTCCTGTTCACTATCTCGATTAAATCCACTGGAATATTTTCATAAAGGGAGATCAGTAAGGACAAAAAGCTTCTGGTGTCACACCTTGAAATTTCCTAATGGCAGCTTGATTTTTCATTACTGACTTTGATTTATTTTTTGGTATTTTTTCTTCTCCCTGGTCTACTCCAAAACCAATGCATGTTGTGTTTACGTGTACATGTTTCACACATGTGCAGTTGGCACAGTCAGCTTGTGCAATTTTGTGCGTAAAGTGGAAAATAAAGCTGAAGTTTTGAGCTGATAGAGGCAGCATGGATGGTTCATCTTGGTCCAGTAAAAATTAAAAAGTCATCGGTAAATTATGTCAAGTCAGAAGCTGCTCTATGCGCCCAAAACTGCAAAAAAAACAAAGAACTTTTGCAGCATAACTCAGTCCCACCAGGGACCAATCGCTGCAGCTCTTCCAGAAATTTGACCAGTCATCGTGGGGGAGCAGAAACTTAGCAGAAAGCTGTCAATCTGGAAGTAAATGTACATTTCAAGGTCGACTCCGGTGTGGACGTATCACTTTCAGAAGCTTTGTAATCCAGCCTTTAGCTGTGGTGTCTTCTTGGAAGACCAGCAGTGATGACTGTGCTGGTGTTAAACTGCCTTATCTGCCTCACATCTTCCATAATGTAGCAACTTCTACTGTTTGAGATATTTTACAGTGTCCTCTTCATTTCCTGTATGGAGAATTTGAGCTCATACCTTCTGTCTAACAGGTCGAATAAATCCTTTATTTTTCAGGCCAATTAACTGTTAATGCTCACAGTGACCCAGCTGATTTGTTAGTTTGATTAGTAATTAGTTTCCCATTTAGCGACTAGAGGCTGATGATGATAGTTTTACTGATGGCTAAACATACTCTAGGTTTTCTGTTCTGAATCTGTGAGTCCTGAGTTTATGTTTTCCTGGCTGGAAGACAAATTTTTCCCCTCAGGGACCATAAAGTTGAAGTTGAGTTGAACAGTATAGAACTGGACTGACCAATGCACATTTCCATCCTTAGAGATGCAAGATAGCAAAAACCAGCAAGTTCTGAAACTTTCACACAGCACATCACACTGCTTCAAACGTCAATATATCATAAAAAACTCTGCCAGCATCGCTCTCAGTCAAAGCAGCTCCCCCGAGGGATTTTTCTCTCCATATATAACACACTGCCAGGCAGTAGAGTGATGCCTACTGAATGAAAATGGCCTCCTGTGCCACCTCACTCTCCAAAATGCACCAAAACCACAACAACAGACGCCAAATGGCTCCCAGCGAACTGCCACCGCAGCAGAGTCAAAGCGAAAAGCAGCCACGTGTCTCGTACTTACATCCGACCATCATCATGGCGACGGAGAAGATCTTCTCCCCGTCCGTGCTGGGGGCGATGTTGCCGAAGCCGATGGTCGTCAGGCTGGTCATGGTGAAATACAGAGAGGTGATGTACAGAGAGTCCTTTCCAGGCCCGCCCTCCCATTGGCCAGAGCCGCTGGCGTTGTAGCGGTAAGGTGATCCGATGCTGATAGCCAGCTGGTAGAGCCAGCTGTCCATTTTGATGGTGTTGGTGGCCTCGTCGATGACCTCGTAGTCTCCGATGCTGTACCTGTTGAAGACCAGCATGTTCAGCAGAGCTCAACCACACGGATACACCTGACTGAGATCTGGATAAAAGCTACAGTGGATCAAGCATTAATATTTACAAAGACCCCAAAAATATATTGAAGAATCACTGATTTTCATTCCCTATTTAATTCCCAGGGGCCTGTTGCTTATGCCAAGTCTTTTGGCTAAATCAGTTGCACCACATGCAGAGTAAAGAGCAGGCATAAAGTCAAAATCTATACCACTCTATAGTAATGACTTTACAGGAGAAATCTGTAATATATTTATTTAATAAAGCATAAAAAGACCATGATAATATCAGGGATTAAGGAAACTCACTCACTACTCTGATATTAACACTACAGTCATAGTGTCCTCCTTTGAAATTTAAATTCCGGGATGAAATAACTGTTTTTGTTTGCCTGTTTCACATTAATCAGACATCAAATTAAATCTAAATCAAAATCAAATTGATGCAGAATGTCCTGTTCTGTTCTGAAGTGTCTGTTTATGAGTCGTAAGAAATCATCATTAATGTTATAGAAGGCGTAGATGTTTATAACACATAAATTGAGCAAAATGTTAATGGAGTTTGGCTGGCAGTGAGACAGAGCTGTGGGCTTTTGTTTTCAGATAACAGGCTTAACTTTACACAGACAGACAATCGACAGATATAAACAGCTGATCAACCTACAGAGGACGACTCATCCTCACTTGTTTTTGTCAGATTACAATGTTGGGCTCGTCTTGCACTCCTGCAGTGTTCCTGCAGCCCGCCTGAGATTTCTCGAGTCTCAGGAGGAGGGGGCGGGAGGAAGCAACTCGCTTCAACCGTAGATCAGTAGATCACATATTAAATAGGATTTCAACCGTTTTAATAAACAGGCTATTGCTCCAACTCACTATTTGTACTGCAGTACTAGTTTTTAGATGTGCAATAGCTTCTTTAATATCCACATCAAAACCTCAAAAATACACTAAAGAATCACTGCTTTTCATTGCCTGTTAAATTACTAAATACCATAAGCTAAGTCAGTCATAGTTGTAGTCATAGTTACACTGGTTGTCCCATTAATCTTACACCATGTCACAAGCACTAATAATGAGGCATCACAACACAGCTTGTAACACCGATCAGCATTTTAATGACAATAGCGCAGATCTACTTTCCTGCTTTCTGCACCAACCAGACGAGTAAAGCAGGGGAATCCTCTCCAAAAAAACAAAACAATAATATAGTCACAAGTGACAGTGAATGCGGTGCAAGCAGATTATGAAAAATGCAGAAGATCAGGTGCAAATGAATAGAGAGATGAAAATAATGAAAGAATTTCAACTCTGGGCCAAACCGTTTTTGTGCCTGAGTAGTGGGTGGAATCTGGAACCCACCTGCCAAATTTGCAGCTTATGGTTTTTATTGCACAAACACTTTTATCAGTCTAAAATATTAAGAAGTAAGAAGAGGAACGGGACAAAAACGATACGAGGTCTATAGTTTTTGATAGTTTGAGGGATTTTTCTCAAAGAAACACATTTCATTGCCGTGCTCAGGAGCTCTTTCCTTTTTTTTTTCTTTCTTTTCTTCTGCTGCCTGAATCTAAATAATCGTTCAGTGTTTTCTCGTGCTGGCTGTACAGTTCTACTAATTTTCTGACCTCAGTGTCCATGAAATTGCCTTTTATTTTTGCTCTGATCCCCCATAACTCTGCCAAAAATAAGAAAATGATTAGTTACAATTTAGAAAGGCAGTGGGAGATTGTTAACGACGTATCCTAGCAACGCACGCTGCGAGGCAACGGCCATTACCAAACTTAAGAATGTCACGTCCTAATTTGAAATCTGAGAATCTTCTGCGACCCGCCCAAACCTTTGATCACAACTCTGATTAATCGTACCAGTGACGAGATAAAACATGTGACGGGTCGCCAAACACAGTCTAACACCTGTTAAACACATCATTTAACCCATGGCTTTGTTTTATTAAGTCTGACTACCTTTTTTAAATATTTTATGATCATTTCAAACTTATAAAAACTTTAAGACCGGGCGTAGTTAAGACTAGGCCCAAGTTTGGTTTGTGTAACCGACCGACTTATCAGTTACGACAACCCATCCCAGGAGTGATTTAAGCATTTTCCATTGTTGCTCTCAGACTGTGGGATAGTAGCTAATACTCTGTCAATATTCAGTGAGTTTCTGTGCAAAATGTCAATAATATTATATAACTAGTATTGTTAAAACCTTTAACACATTCTTAACAACAATTACAACAAAATACTGTGTGACACACCCCTGTTTCTGTGAAGTTATGTTCATATATCACAAATAAGCAAACACAAACATATTTTCGCAAAATATTGAAACTAAACTTACCTGCAAAACATGATACTTCATTTATTTTCCTACAATATCCACTCTTGTAATATAACATCCACTGATCGCAACAAAAACAAAGTTTTGAGGCTGTGTTCAGGAACCGACAGCACTGAGTAAAGGTAGGCAGACATCAATCGTATTAATCATAATCGTAATTTCCCATCAAAGTGTAATTAAAGAAATTATCAGTACATAAATAAAATGAAACAAGGTTGCGTGACTTGTGATAAAAATTACTTTTAGGTTGTTCACGAATCTGAATCCTAGACTCGAGGAAAAAAGTCCTGGTAAAACATTTAAAATGTATTAATCCTTACATTATTTATGCACAGATCCCTTAACATATACTCAAGGTGCCTCAAATGTTCCTAAGAATATATGATGGCCCACTTAACTAAACCTTAAATATGGTTATTAAAACCATTAATCATTCATGTAAGTGCAGACTGAGGACCAAAAACAACATTCAGGGCTTCGCTTTGGTCCGTCGGGCCTCATATTCAGTTATTAAGGGAACTTACTTGCACTTTTCATTTTCATTTTTAATATAAAACATTAATGCAGCTGTGCAGGTTTGAAATTAAGGTGTTCTGTTTATGTGGAGTAAACTTCATCTCATTGAGTTCATTGAGCAGTAAAGTACCAAAATACTGCTGTTGTGTTTATGTCGGTGAGAATTTGCAAGTAAGGAATTAATTTTATGATTATTTTACGGTCATTCATCTTTCACAGTTCTACTACAGATTTGGTAAAAATATCCTTGGGTGATTTTAGATGAAAATACCAGGCTAGAACACATTTCCCATTTACAAATAACAAAATCAAGGAAGCGAAGTTTATTCATAAATTCTGTCTTAGCAATAGTACAATTTTACCACAAATTCCAACATGCCTGACACAAAACGCCGGAGCAAATCCATGTTTCAGTGCCTGAATTCCAGTTGTTTCTGTGAATCTGTTTTGCTTCACTTTTCTTTAGCTTCTGTCAGTTTGTAAAAAGATCGCTCTGATTTCTTGTTGAATTTATTCATTCAGTCAATCTCACAACAGCTCTTTCTCATTTTAGATGGTTTTTTGTGTGTTTTTGTGGTGTTCAAGCTGAAAGTTAATGTTGCCATGTTGTGTCTCCGTCTACTGTGACATCACGAACAGTAGAGCTTTAATCGTGCCTGAATAGTTGAGGCCGTTGAGGCCCGATGCTGACAAAATGCTGCAGCCTGCGTCCTCCCCTCATTAGCCCGATTTCAGCCTGAACCCGATTTTCTTAACAAGCTTCCCTCTATGCACCAAACAGTTGGAGTTTTCAGTGACAAGGACAATACATGCAGGGAATTGGAATTGGCAGCGACTAAACTGGGGAGAAAAATGAAAATAAATAAATAAATGCAGCACAACCCGAACCCAACATGAGCCCCTGAAATATGTGAGGAATAAGGCCCGACCCGAACCTGTACGGTCCTTTCAGATTCTGGCACAGATCTCAAGCTCTACTCTATACAGTAGGTGCAAGAGAATTTATGGATTTATTGATTTGGTATATAACTTTTGGGAAATGACATTTCAGGTTGCCTATGTTTGTTTGTTTTATGAACTTGAACATGTGGGAGATGGACAAAAGGGGGTGTGACATATGGGGATCCTTACTACGATGTGTCTGGGTGGCAGATATCGTTTGGTATCAGGCATAAACTAAACAACAGTTGTAGTAAACAGATCAGCAGCAGATGTTGTGATGTACAGTGAGAGGAGGAGGAGTGATGTTTAGCATAAACAATTAGGAACAGTTACCAGCAGCCAGCAGGAGCTTCTGAATGGCACTAAACTGAGAGCAAATGATTTCCCTCAGTGACTGTGAAACTCATGGGGAAAAAAAAGAGAAAAAAAGTTTTACCAGATGCAGGCGAGCCAGTGAGCCACCAGTCCGAACACGCAGACCAGCAGGACCAGAACAGCTGCACCGTACTCCAGGTAGTGGTCCAGTTTCCTGGCCACGCGGCCCAGACGCAGCAGGCGGACCACCTTCAGGGAGCTGAACAGACTGCTGATGCCCTGAGGGGGGGAGGACAGAGGGGGAGGGAGGAGGGATGGAGAAACTGGGGTTATTTCAGGTTAAAGTCTGGTTTCTGCACTGCAAAAAAAAAAAAAAGAAAAAAGAAAGCAATCCAATACAACGATAGACCGTTCACTAAGCCCAACCCCCCTTAGTTACTGTTGCTATGCTGTCCACTCTGTATTAACACATGAACAGTTTACAGTGATAATGATGACGGACAAATCATGAGACAACAGGCCCCCGGACACAGACGTGTAAAAGACCCTTCACCCTCTTTTGTAGCACCATGCCAGATCATTTTGTTCTTCTTTGTGTCCTTTTATAGTCGTGTTGTGTCTCTTCTTGGAAGTTTTCTGTCTTTTTGTGGTACTTTTGTGACTGTTCTAGTCATTTTTTCCCTCCTGGTGGTGGTTTTATGTCTCTTCGAGGTAGTCTTGTGTCTTGTTGTAGTCATTTCTTGTCTCTTTGTAGTACTTTTGTGTCTCTCCTTGTAATGTTTTTTTGTCTCCTTGTAGTAGTATTATGTCTCTGTGGTAGTTTTGTGTCTCCTCATTTTGGTTTCCTTAAGTGCTTTTAGAGTCTCTGTAGTCATTTTGTGTCTCTTTGTGGTCATTTCGTGACTCTCCTAGTCCTTTTCTGTCTCCTGGTGGTAGTTTTTTCTCCTTGTCGTTGTTTTTGTCTCCATGTTGTATTTTGGTATATCTGTGGTTATTCTGTGTCTCTTTTTGGTACTTTTGAGTCTCTGTGGTATTTTTGTGTCTCCTTATAGTTGTTTTTGTCTACTTGTGGTACTATTTGTCTCTTTGCAGTAGTTTTATACCTCCTTGCAGTCACTGTGTCTCTCTTTTTGGAACTTTTGTTTCTCCTCGTAGTCATTTTTTGTCCCCTTGTAATAGTTTTTTGTCTTTTTGTGGTACTTTGGTGTCTCCTTGAGGTAGTTTTATATCTCTTTAGTCATTTTGTGTCAATTTGTAGTTGTATGATTGACTTCCACAAAGAAATGTTAACAGTCTCTTCAAACAGATGCTCTGGGACGGGGGCCTCCCTGACACACTGGGCCTCTGGGCCTGTGCCCTGTAGTTAGAGCTGATAAACACATTGTTTAAATAATTCCACACTTTTCCTCATGTGCTTTTGGATTTGGAAAAGCTAAACACAAAGACATTAACCATCCAAACTCTTTGTAGACAGAGTGTCGCTCTCAGTTGAGCCCCCTGCACTCCTCATCAACACTTCTTGGTTACGGTTGCTAAGCTATGATTGGACATTTGCTGTTTGTTCAGGGGAGGGACGATTCAATATCCAAGTGAAACATTACAGATTTCTTCTTTGTAAACCAGTCAGTTATTCTGAGACTCATCACATCAACTTGTTGCATTTGTACTAATACACGTACACATAATAACAGATGCACGCCTCTGTAAACAGAGGTTTAATTGCTGTAGGCAGCAGCATTGTACACAGACATCTTACGGTTATGTAAGAGTTACACAAGGGAGGAAAATAAATGAAGGAGTAAAGGTGTACAACCACAACAACAATGAGCTCAGCTTGTTTTCAGTCCACCTACAAATGAATGGTTCCACTTAAAAAGTGCCTGGTTTGCAACTCTAAAAAAAAAAACTATGCTTGAAATACACAGTTGAAGCTCTCTGCAAAAAACAGTTGCTCACATTTTACAAGAAATGTGCAAAGATTCTCATATCTGTACCAGAAGCCTCATTTTGCTTCACCTCTCTCTCAGTGAGCAGATTCCTCATTATCTGTGGGCACTTTGGGACAAAAACTAAAACTGGCACTGTTGCACTCGCAGCCACAATTCAACATCCATCAACATTATTTCTAAATGACAGTTTGTCCATGTTCTGCAGCTCTAAGCTCAGGAGGAAACACAGCAGAGAAGCAGAGAAAACAAGCACAGTTAAGTTGTTTCCATAATCCATGATTTTCTCCCAAAGCACGACAATATTTATACTATATTCAGCTCAGTCAAACAGCTCTGACACTTGTTCCCACACAGGTTACGACTCCAATAAAGACATCACTGTCCAAGTCTCAGTGTAATACAAATATAGTATGACTGATATACTGACAGAGATGCTAATATTGAGCCTCAGTGATGCAGTCACACTACAGGAGGAGTACAGCGAGCAGAGAGGCCTGAAGCATCAACACGCCGCATTTTTTGCCGTATTTTACACGTCAGTGCGTATGAATGGGACAAAGCGAATAAATAGCACCACGACTCTTTTCAGCAGTGTTACTGTACGTGTTTGTCTCACACCACATCAGCGCTGAGGGGTCTGAAAGAGAAAAGTCCGGCTAAAAGCAGAAACGTGGCTGAAGGGAATTTACATCTGCAATAAAACTCACTTTCAT
>JAJHUR010107539.1:0-26331 GCA_027495735.1 Lutjanus campechanus | reverse complement strand
TTTGGTTCCAAGTCATGTTGATGATGTCATGGACTTGTAAGGTGTATGACATCATGCAAGAAATAATTTGCACAATCTGCTGAATCCTTATGAAATACAAGTTTTAAATGTGTGTATCGTTGTAATTAAGCGCACTGGAGAGCTTCGCTGAGACGTCAGATTGGCTTTAATGCAGACTCCTCCACACTCAAACACAAACAAACAGGATGCGTCCATGTCCACCACCCACACACCTTTCAGGTTGGAGCAGCATCAACACGACTCACCATCTGTGTTCAGGAACAACAACAGGGCATCGTAGTAACAGAGCTCAGCACTGTCGCACAACACTGCACGGCACAGTGCAACAGATGACACCAACAGGCCCTCCGCCATGTTTGTTATTCTCATAACACAAAATGTTTAACCTGCCTCTTTCAACCTTTTACTGGATCAGCAGCAAAAACACAGTGACAGTGCTGTAGTATCATTATTTCTTTGTACAGTGGCATCAGGACCATGAATCATGTTTTTTTGAATTCATCATGTTGCTCTATCACAACTTATTGGTCAAATAT
The DNA here is from genome assembly GCA_027495735.1 of Lutjanus campechanus. Classification (NCBI taxonomy): domain Eukaryota; kingdom Metazoa; phylum Chordata; class Actinopteri; order Lutjaniformes; family Lutjanidae; genus Lutjanus; species Lutjanus campechanus. The sequence continues at coordinate 25,774 of JAJHUR010107539.1, read as the reverse complement.
TTTCAATTAGGCTGGGAGTTTAGACTTGCCATGATATATAGAAGCTTTCAATCACAAGCATTTGTCAAAGTAGGAGATATGCCGAACAAACGAGACACATGGACTGCATCTAGGGACAAAATCTGTCCAAAGACAGACAGACAACCAGCAAAATACTCAAAACCACTTCTCCAGCTACAATAGGCATCTCCGCAACCACACTGCGTCATGATAACACACTCCACACAGATTCAAAGGTGAAAACAACAGAGTGTATGCACTGATGTCACTTTACCATCGGAACACAGCCTCTCAGTCAGACTGAGTGGCAAATCATCCTGCAACATGGCTGCTTTTAATAGAGGAAACCACGAAACCTGGAGTAAAACAATCAATTATCTGCTTAAATTAAAGGCAGTTGCACTCGACAGTCATCCTTACAACTAACAGCAAAGACACAGTAGTCCATGGACATTGACAAGTGGCCAAGCCTGACATTTATATGTACCTCATTTTGACACTGAGAGAAATACACAAAGCAAAGAAGGCTTACAAAAGCCTGCACAGTTGATCGTACATCAATGTGGGTACTTCAAGCTCCTCTGTCGCTGTCATATATCGTACCCCCCACCCCGCGCAGGGTTTCCTCTCCGAAATCTCCCCAAACCGCAGCCAGTGTGTGAAGATGGAGAGCTAGATTCAATTCTGTTCACAATGCTAACACAAAACTTTGTGTTTGTTCCACTCTGTTAATAAATCACTTAAATACATCTCGCTGATGGTGTGGTCCTTGCTAGTGAATAATACTATCTCGTATCGCTGGATAGGGAAAAATGGTTTCGAAAGATCTCTGATGGCAATCGCAAACCATGTTTCAGTGCCTTGATTCCAGTGGTTTCTGTGATTTGCTGTGATACATTTGCTTCTCTTTTCTTTAGCTTTTGGCGATCTGTAAAAAGATCCCTCTGAAATTTTTTGTTGGATTTATTTGCTCTTTCATCACCAAACATAGCCTAAGCAGTCGTGGTGGGTCGGACACAAGGCCAGATCCAGAATATCTCAATGAGCGAGACAGAGTAGATGAGCTTTTGAGCTTACAGCCCCTTTTCAGAGTTTTCTTTCTTCTTTTTTCTTTTTTTCTTTTTATGTGGTAAAACCATGTTAAACTTAATATTAATCATAGCAAAGTATTTTTACACACTTGAAAACATGTCTGGAGGAGAACTTTGAAGAACTCTTTGATCAGAGTCATTGATGCAGATTTAAACTTCAGTTGGATACAGGCTGCGTTGCTTTTTTTGCTCATGCTTGACTGAGACTGATTGAGGATTTTTACCTCTACTTATAGAACCTCAGAGGGGTTTCTCCCCCCCCTCCCCAACTTGCATGCTGCTCTGAATAATTACCACACAGCGATTGTTCAGCGTGACCGATCAATCATCGTCACCTGCCGAGCTTAATGAGACCGATCCTGACGCCCGAGGCACCGGACCGTGTGTGAGGCCTCTGCTGTGTCATGTTGAGCTGCTCTGCTCTTTTTCTCTCAAGGTTGTTATTAAAAATCCACTTCCACTCACAAGTTTACAAGAGCTGAGTCTTCAGTCCGCAGCAGAGGCAGCAGCAGTGTGCCTTCTGCTTTTGGCAGAGGTGCAAAAGTCCACACATTCTTTACTCATGTAGAGGTACAGGTACTTGTGTAAAAACAGACTCTGGTGAAAGTAAAAGTACTGATTCAACTTCTTTACTCAACTTCTTTACTCAAGTAAAAGTGAAAAGTTCAGGCTCTGAAATGTACTGAAAGTATAAAAGTAAAAATTTGTCCTCTGAAGGACATTTCTACCTGCTGTTACTGTGCAAAGCAAACTGAACCTCACTGTTTCTCTGTAGTTGGGTTTCCCTCTGTTTTTTTCTTGTTATATCTATTATGTCATTTTTCATCATCTTAAAGGTGTAGTTAGCGATGTGGGAGAAAACGAGTAGAGAGCTTGTTGATATTTGAAGCGTGAACGAATACAGACCCACCCCTCCCTTCATACTCCACCCCGGGCTCTACTCCCGAAGTTCATGGACGCACATTGTCATGGAAACGGCCGTAGAAACTAAAGCAGCAGTAAAGCAGCTGAAAAAGCCAAGTTGTGAGTTAGCACACTGCTAATCTGCAAAGCTAAGGTTAGCTGACCCGTCAGACAACTGTACCCACAACTCCACTGCTATTATAAATAGATAACATCACAACAACAGTACATTTTGGCAGATTAGACAATATCATGAATGCCTGACGGCTGTTACTGTTATGTGAAGCACCGCAAAGATAATGTTGCTCACCTGTCCAGCAGAAAGACGGAGACCATTTTATTCCGTTTTTTTTTTTTAAATTTATGCTCCTCTGACCATTTTCTCTTGGGCTGTTTTTCAGCCATGGTGAATGTAAAATATCTGCACCTGATATACCGTGTCTCTCTCTTACTCCAACTGCACACGCTACGTGACCTACTACTCCCCCTCCCCCTTATATCTGATCTGTGCACGAGTATGAACTGGCCCCCCTTTCAGTGTTTTATGTTTTTATGTTGTTGTCTTGTCAAGTTTTAAGTCTAATCTTTAAGTCTTTAAGTCTTTAATCTTCTTACATCTTTTATGTGAAAATGTGGCCGAACAAGCTTATTTTGAGCCCAGAGGCCTGTCAGGAATGAGAGATGCTCGTTAGCGATTGAGAACAAAAACTGTAATATGTTGATAATATGTCAATATCATGACATATTTATTACATTATAGATGATGCCAGTGTTATCACAGATTACATGATATGGCACACCACTGTTCTAAATAAATATCACTGTGTGCACAGGCTTGATTTCCCACAGTGAGCCATAAATAGACATAACTTAACACATCTCTCATTCAGCGGAAAAAAACAGAGGTAGCTTTGTTTTGAAAATGTTCCGCCTCTTCAGATCTCATCTTGTTACAGGAACATCTTTCCTTTGTCAGAGTGAGAAAAACTTTTTTTTAATAATGTTGCTTTTCTCTTCACAGCACGACCACGGCCCAGCTGTCACTGCTCACTGTCTGTCTGAATAACTTTAAACGTCAGCTGAACCTGAGCAAAACCTCACCTGCAGTACTGTCTGTGTGTGTGTGTGTGTGTGTGTGTGTGTGTGTGTGTACAGAAACAGCATCTGCACAATTGCTTTTAGCTTGAACAAAAAAATAAAACTGTGAGAAAGTGATAGAGAAGACAATAAGATGTCACAGAGTCACATTAGTGTCGATATTAAAGAACGTACACGCCACACATGAATATGTTTAAGTGCACACAAAAGTACGTATTGTTCTATAAATATAAGACAAATCCACATATTAAAAAACATAAGGTTCACCCATAAGGTTTCTGATGCACACACACAAATATTTAATTTAAAATGAATGTAGTATAAATCTACAAATCTTTGCAATTTTCATCAAAAACATATTGGGATGTTGTTACATTTATATATTGTTCTTTTAAGACTCCCATTCTGTGGCTTGTTTCAGAAAGTGTCACTATCAGGTGCAAACCTTGTATGTCAAAAAGTGTTACTTTTAAGGAAATTTAAAAAAAAAAAAGAAAAAAATCTGAAGCTATCTGCCTGAAAGGCTCTCTATCACAAAGCCCTGCAGGTTAACATCTCCCATGTGTACAGCAGCAAGATGGAGGTGGGGTGAATCTGTGAGGTTTTGCTGAGAATTTAAGAATCCAGTGGAGTTACGAGGTTTAGTCAAGCTATTTTTGTCATTACGTCTTTTTCATGTTTTAGGTTGTTTTCAGTCTGTTACGTCTTATAAATTTTCTGTCTTTGTTATGTCTTTTACATCTTTAATGTCTTGTTACACCTCTTTTCTCATGTCTTTTACATCTTGTTACATCTTTTACATCAATTTTGTCTTCTTACATCTTTTCATTCTTTGTGTCTGTTGTGCGTGATATGTACTGATGAATACACCAAGGAATTGTCTTTTCTCTGTGTTATTGTATCATCCATTTAAGTTGAAATAGTCTTGATGTTGGAAGGCAGCGCACAATGCAAAAATAAAGAAAATCAACTAAAGAAGTTATCCTGTTTTGAAAATGTAAGGAGTAGAAAGTAAAGTAGCCAGAAAAATAAATACTGAAGCAACTACAGGTACCTGAAAATTCTACTGAAGTGTAGTACTCGAGTATTTGTATTTTATTACTTCCCACCTCTGCTGCCTGACAGTGATGAAATGCATTTGTTTAAACAGGAATTTCCTGGTGGTTTCTTCCACTTCAGCCAATTGCATATGCATAGATTTAGGGGTATTTAATGTAGAATGAAATAAGATCATTTCAAACTATTTGTCATTAAGAAGTTGCAGTGAGCTGCCTCATCCTCTCACACAGCTCGGCGCGTGACTCATTCAGTTTGTGCTCTCCACGTGTTGGCTGTCCTGCCATATGCTGCTCCGTATGACTGCTGCTACGCTAGGAGGCACTGATGAATGTGTGTCCCTGTGTGTGTGTGTGTGTGTGTGTGTGTGTGTGTGTGTGTGTGTGTGTGTGTGTGTGTGTGCGTGGATGTGACAGTGTGTGCATGTGAGTGCACGCAATTATGCCGGACCTCCCGTGAATTTAGCAGAAGCCCACGCAACCGATGCTCTCACACAAACACACTTAAACTTTCGCAAAACCACCAAAACACTGTGTGACACAGCGGAGGCTAGCTGATGCTGATGAGCGGGCCGAAGCAGATGAACCTCCGCTCTGAGCTGCAGCAGCCTGCGCAAATTAGTGCCCTTATGAAAACACTGCCTCCCCCTTTTGCCTGCTGAAAAACTGTTATTTCATCTCCTAATACAATATGCTAATACCGTGTGGGTGTCCCAGTTTCACCCATACCCCAAAAAACTCACGCCCCCGCTGTTCTCTGTGTGGCTGCCCACCTGAAAAAGCAGAAAGAGGAACATGAAAATCGACTGCTGCCTTTGCCCCTCAGCATGTGGAGCACGATGCAGCTTGGGTTGGTTGTCTTTTTTCCTCCTGTGCAAGGGCTGGCTATTTATTAATTTATTCACAAAGCTGTTTGATTCCAGATTAAATCTCTTTTTTACAAATGCTGCCAATACAATACTGTGTCTGCACTGTGATAAACAGCCTACAGTTACATTAAACTTTCAAAAAACATACACTGTAAAAAAAAAGTTGAGACTTTTGATTTTTGAGCCAAACTCAAACTATTGGCATGACGTTTCAAGCTATAGGCTCTTCCTCAGACTGCTGCTCTTGTATATAGAGTGGCCATCTAAAAATACCCATAATGCATCAGATTATTACACCACATGGTACAAATATAATAAAGCACAAAACATTTTTTTTGAAGAGAACCTTTAAAATGTATAGAACTTCACAAGGTCAATAAATATTAATCATTAGAATACATCCATGTTCTGACAGAGTGTAGTCTATAATACCTCATAAATCTCAACCAGAGTTTGAAAAATATCAATTAGATCTATATTAAATATGAGATCTATTATAAATCTATAAAGAAAATGAGCTCGTACATGGTGCATATCCATCTTCTGAATCGACAGTAAATTGACATACACAGTATACAAAGCTCAATACCTATGATACAACTATGTACACAAAATTACACAAATATGCACAAGGTGTGTACCCCCCCCCCCCCCCCCCCCCCCCCCAATGGATTAGTACTCCATTGGGTTTGGTGGTAGTCATTTCCTGTTTTATTTTGTAGTTTTTGCCTCCTCTGTCTTTACTTCCTGTCTTTGTCTGTTTTGACCTGCCCTTGATTGTTTCCACCTGCCCCTCATTTAGTCAGTCGGTGCATTTAGTCGGTTGGTGGTCATTCTTTCAGTTGTCAGGTCTTCTGTCTTGATTCCAGTGTCTGTTCTCTCGTGTTCCTGTTTTTTGTTCTGGATTTTACTTTTGTGGACTCTTGTTTTCACTTTGGAGTTTGTTTGAATTTACCTGAAAACCTCATCCACCTTTTGTTTGTTTGCCTTCATCAGGTACATCGAAGTCATCTTTTGTTCATGTATCTGTATTTTTGGCTTCACCTTTTACTGAACTCTTAAGTTTTTACATAAACGAAACAAAGTTTTGCCAGTGTGTGATCTTTAGTAATAATTTACTTTTCTTCCTCAGATAAACTTGCACCTCTGATTTGTAGAAACTCAAAAAAGTAAAGTAAACTGGTGACAGTGAGCTGTCAACCTCATTTCTCATTATTTGCTCTGAACAGTTCTGGATACGTATGAATATGTACATTTATCATCAGGTCCATCCAGTAATGTATGCATCCCTGCTGCATGATTTCTGAGGCCCTGTTAATCACTGTAGAGGGTTTTACATCATGAAAATTTAGGATGATATTGATCTTTTTAGATGCCATGTTTCTAAAGATCAGGTACACCCACAAATGTTGGAATCTTTTTATTGCTATCATTTATTGTAACTGTAGGATTTGTATTTATAGGGTCCTACTTAATTAAATGTATGCATTTGGATTGGTCAAAGGTAACTCTGATCATTGATATTTAACACGTGATGAATTATTTGTCGTACAGAGTGCTTTATTTTTATCTGCCTCTGTTTGGAGTATTTTTGTGTTTCAATAACTCATTGATAAGTTTGTCCCTCTTTATTCACGTGGAGAATGTGATTGGTTGTGGACAGATAACCACTTTGTAATTAATAGACAAGCCTGATGAAGGCGTAGTACCGAAACATCACAAATAAATGATATATTGCAAGTCAGACAGTGTGCAGGAGCCTCTCTTCAATGCACCTGTCTCATCTAATAGTGTTACTTTGTTCTATATTATTTGGGTACCTGAAAATAAAATGGTTTAATGGAAAATATTAAAATATTAAAAATTATTCTTTCACATCAGTGAGTTTACTCCATTTTACTTTTACTTTTTAATTTTTTGCAATACTGTGGTGTTGCTTGAGATATTCTAAAGAAAAGTGAACATTGTGCTGCTCTGTGTGTGTGATATTTAGGTATTTTGATAACTCTTCACACCCCCAAACACACACACACACACAAACACACAAACACACACACCTGGCCACTCCAAATTGAAAGAGGAAGCCGTTGTCTGGGAAAAGAATCATGATTGCAATAATTACATCACAACGAGGATCAAAAAGTGTCCTGCTGCAATCACAGACAAAAAAACACTTGTGTGTCCGCAGATAGTGAGACAGCAGCACATCGACAAACACACACTCAGCACTGCAAAATCAAACACAGAGATTTCTAGAAACATCTGTCAGCTCAATATGTGTCTAATGTGTATATGTGAACATTGTATAAATGACATATATTTTATATCTCTCAGGAACTCAGTTACGCATGTTCAGACGTAGCCACGTTCAAGTGACATCTGTGGACACAACCTCCAGGCCTGAAGTGCAGCTCCGTCCTTAATCCATGGAAGAGTGAGGCTGGAAGAGGTAAGTGTGTAAAATAAAGACACACAAAAAGAAAACTACATCCCTATCTTCAGAGCTCTGAAATTAACTATACAAACTAACACTGCCTGCATAAATTAGATAATGAACAACGGATAGACAATTTTGTTAAGTCCCTGAAATTATCTGTGGTTACAAAGGAACAGAGTGACAAGCATGTCAGGGAAATCATATACGTAGTCCACGCAGGAAATACCAGAATAAAAGGGTTTACACTGGAATGACAGAAAATGTTCAACAGACAACTCCTCCTCCTCATTGTTACAAGCAGCCTGTGATTGAACACTCGAAGAATGAGAGGTCCCCCCCCCCCCCACGTAGAAGGAAGCTACAATTACTGTCACGCCAACACAAAGCAAAGACAAAGTAGACTCTAGTCAATACAGACCAGCCTGGCCTCACCAGAAAATCAGCTGTACAAGTCATGTCTCCAAGCAACTTATTTGACCTCTAGTAGCCATTGTAATTATGAGGGAGAAGTATAAAGCAACACTGAATGTGCTATCCATATACAGAGCGAGAAGATAACCAGGCTGGATGGATGGATCAAACAAACAAATCAGGGTTTGTGTCCTCTGTGAAACGTAACATGATGTAACATGACATACCATCAAAGACGGGGGTGCAACACATCCCAATCCTGAGGCAAATCACTGACATTCTTAGGCTGACTTCATATAACATTGCAGCACACAGGTTACAAGCTCTCTGCTGCGCACAGCCTCAGCCCCTGAACGTGAGTACAATATGGAATGTGTCTCAGTTTAATAGAACGACCTCGGTTGTCCAAAAACAACCGGACTGAGACATTAACTGGTAGACTCTGCTGCCTGGTCTTTAACCTTGTGGTCTGTTTTTAACACACCTTAAAAACAGGGACATTTCCGGGGGGGGGGGCTAGCCAGGGAAAGTAAATAGTGCTCACTGCAGAGCAAGATTTGACCTAGTTCAGCTCCACCTCTCTGGACCAAGTGAAAAGCAGGAAAATCACAGTTGTCAAATTGCTATAGTGGTTAATTTCATTGGCGTTTCAAAAGACCACAAATAAAGTCATAACAATAACATAGCATGTGCTACGTTATTCTTTATTTCTTTAATTTGCATGACGACGCATAGCTTGTCCTTTATCCATTCATGCAAATCTCACACTGAGTGAGAGCATGTTGTGAGTGTTCCTTTTTAACTCTGAGTGATCACTGTCTTTATTAAGTTGACTATATCTAACATTGCGGCACACAGGATACAAGCCTTCTGTTGTGCACAGCAGCAGCCTCTGAATGCAAACAGAATATGGAATCTGTCTCAGCTAGATAGAATGACCTCTGTTGGTCAAAACCAACACGACTGAGACATGAAATGGTAAGCTCTTACAGACCGGGGGCAGGTCCAGCCAGGGAAAGCAAGTAGTGCTCACTGCAGAGCCAGATTTGTCCTAGTCAAGCTCCAACTCTCTGGCCCTAGTGAGGCTCCACCCAAGTAGAGTAATTGGTTAGGGTAAAAATATAAGGGCCAATCAAACTAGCCTCCCATCAGTCACAGATCAGAGCGACCCATCCGGGTACTTTGCTCCTGTGTGGCCTTTTTGGGTGAAACCAATCACTCCACATTCCTAGGTGTTTGCCAGTGTACGTGCATAAACTAAGAAAACCATTTCACTGCTGAGCTGTTAACAGCCAATCCTTTAGGCAGTCAGGTGCACAATCATGCTTTGTCTTTGCCGATCAACGATTGGTGTCATTACATAGAACAAAATAATGAAATATTGGTTGGTAACTGTCTGCTTACATCAAAGTGGAAAAAGGACTCCACCTAGTGGTTGGAGGTGCTATATCCTGACATATACAAGTACCTTACTGAATGATCGGATGTATTTCTGCCATCTATCACTGGCAGACACTATTTTGCTGTTTTAGGTGTCTGTCTTCTCTATTTGGCGCTGGCACAGTGTTTGTTGTCACCCAAAATACAGCATGGTCGAGGAAAGCGATGTGTGGCTGCTCTCATCGATGGTCCAGACTTCAGCCCCGCCTACTGGTTCTGCAGTGAGCAGCCTCTTGAGGCTTGAGGGGCCACCAAAAACAGGGACTGTCCCTTGAATGTGGGGACATCTGGTCACTGTATCTGTTTTGTTTGTTCTCAATGCAGACATATGGGGTGCTAATTACCAAATGTTAGCAGGTCCTGAAATTGCCAAAAACATCTATACAAATTTTGCTCATCAGTTCTTGGGACTTGGTCATCCAGAGATGCCTTCTGATTCGTCAGCTAGGTGAGATGAGGGACGATCAAGCTACAAAATTTTCAGGGTTCACGTGGCCGAAGATGAATACCAAGAACCCAGTGGCCTGCTGTGACTACATGTCTGTCTGCATCACCTGTCTGTCAACCCTGGACCTCAGTAATCATATGCAAGTTCTCATTGTAGCCTGAAAGAAAACGGGCAGACTTGTCCATTATTTGACAAGATGAAGGTCAGATCAGGATTCAGCCAGGCCAGCCTCCCTGATGACTGTTCAGTCAGTCCAAACTCTGCCCCTGGCACATTCTACTGTTATTATCTGCCCCGATTTGTACTTCAAATCTGTTTATTAAAATGCCATATTTATTCAAGTTTGAGGGCTGAATCATATTCATGGAAACAGGTTTTTCAGTTTGCGGAATCATGCTTGGTTTCAGGCAGAGTCGTATTTCCATATTCTGTTAGTGAGTTTCAAGCAGTTGTCATTCTCAAAATGTAACGCTGCATCATAATTGTTCCTGCCTGCAGCACTAAAGTTGTTTTCAATAGAGAAAATCGACTCAAGAGAAAATCGGCTATATTTTTTTATTGTGTACACATAATTGTACGGTAGCCGAGAATGGCCACACTAAATTTTAATTTAAATTTTTTTTTAACGGGGTAATCTCGAGATCAGGGGTTAATTGTTTTGCTATCCTGAGATAACAGAACTCATATTCTTGTGATAATGGATGGCTTTTTGACAACAAAGTCAGTGATTATTTTGTTGGAACTAAATAATTAACCAATGATCATGAGAAAACAAACTTTATCTCAACTTAATGAAACAGGCTAACCAACTGGTTATCTTGATAACGACAAAAACAAAGTTTGTTTTCTTGTGAAAACAGGTTAATTATTTTGTTAGAGCAAAACACTTAAACACTTATTTTCTTGTGACAATGGGTTAATTAATTAACCTAATGAACCTATCTGAAGAAAATGTTATCTTGTTCTCTTGAGATAATTAAATAATTACCTTGTCATCAAAGAACTACAAAAAGTATTATTATTATGTTGGTTATACCAAAATAATTAACCTGTTATCAAACTTTGTTTTCTCAAGTTGATGAAACAGGGTAAACAGCAAAAACTAAGCTTGTTTTCTCTTTTATCTTCTTACGGGTGAATTCATTTGCTAGAACAAAACAGTTATACACTAATTTCCTTGTGAAAATTGATTAATTAATTAATCCATTTCGATGAGAAAAAGTGGTTTGTTATCTCAAGATAAAATGATTGACTTGTGAAAACAGCAAGTGTGGCCCTTCTTGGCTTCCATACAGTATTAGTACTGAAACAATGAGTTCATCAGTCGATTGGCGGAAAATTCTTGGACAAAACATACAACTCATCAAAATGCAGACATGTAGGCTATTCATTCAAATTGTCATACGGCAAATAAAAAATATAAAATCAATCATTACTTTAAAACCATGTGTGTCTTCATGGCCATTATCCTCTTTCCTTCTTGTTAAAGAAAAAAAGTCTCACCATGGCAAAGTGATCAGTGACTCCATCACAGAATCAGAGATGGACTAAAGAATACGTGTCATCATAGGTGATGTTGCTCTCTCAGGCTAACAGTTGCAAACAGTCAATTTAAATTAGTGTTAATATTGTTAAGTTACATGAATAAATCTATAATTATATTATAATTCTAACTGCAGAGTCCAACAGAATAATGTCAACTCAAAATTACTTTAAAGTAAATATACAGTCCATTAATGATTAGTGAAAATTGCATAACAGCAGACTAATTGCATGTGACTCCTATGACAGGTCTGGACCACTCGTAACTTGTGTCACTCAAAATATGAAAAAATTGGTGAATACAGCAAAGGTCTCCTGAATCACTCGTACAAACCACTTAAAAACTAATCCGTTAGAATGAGGCTCAGTGTTTTTATTTCACTGCACAATAAAAAAACAAAAAACAAAGTTGAAACTTCTAAATTCACCACAGTGAACATCAAGTCTGCTGCACTTTTGTCTGTATTTAAATGATACATGCACTCGCAGTATTTCCACTTTAGAGGTTACCTCGTGCTGGAGGAGTAATTGCTTCAGGTGAAATTTGTGTCAACCTCACGCTGTACTCGGCGTTGCGCACACCTCAGACAGCGCACGCTATGTTTTGAATTAGTAGATGAAATAGAGCTTTTATAATATTACATCCATCCATGGCTTGAGAGAACACAGTCCTCCTGAGACCTTCTGACACCTCATCGACCTCACCACCCCTCTGCTTCCCTGATAGTATAAAACCGTTTAACTGCTATAGACATAATAATCTTTGAGAAAAAGGAAGGAGGACAAGGGAAAGAGTTGCCACAAGAGAGACAAGAGTAATTTTAATTCTCCAACAAATCCTTGCATCTGTATTTGATAAGAAACTACTGCACAGAAACTTAGACTGAGTTGCACCCACAAGGATTATTCTCATGTAAGATTAGCTCTAATCAGAATTTAGCAAAACTAGGTTTAAAATGAGTAAATCCGGACTAATCTCCATTTAGTAAATCCAATTTTATTGATTAAAACTGAAATTAAATCTAGTTTAATCAATATGGAGATGCTTGCTTACCCAAAATCAAATTAAATGAATTAATAACGAATAGATTTGACTGCTGTCAGGACTTGAGACAAAATGTTACATTGTTTGCTAGCTAGCTATAAAGTTAAAGGAACAGTAAAGTGTCACATAAATGTATTATATAATACTTTCATATTCTATCATAAAAACAAGTGTAATTCCTTCTGCGTAGGCCACGAACGTTCTGTGATGTTAAGATGGTGTCGACTTCAACAGACTGTGTCGCAACATGTTCTTAAGAACACCAAAAATTTCTGGGGACGGGGTTCTTAGAAATGACAACATCTGGGTTCAGTCAAGGACACACACACATATACATGTATATGCACATACACAGATGAGACTTTGTTAAAAAAAAAAAAAAAAAAAAAAAGTGCTCCTCTTATGCACTCAGTTCCTGTCTCTGTCTCATTGCACTTCCTAAAATGAGTCCAACAGTCCAAATAGCAACTTGAAACCATAGACTGTATATTAAATAGGTTGTAATCCTGTTTAATATACAATCTTTGGTTGAAGCGAGCTGTTTCCCCCTGCCCACTCCTCCTCCTCAGATGCAACAGAGACAGGCAGGCTGCAGGATTAATCATTTCTTAACGACTCATTGCATTCATTTGAACTCTAATTAATGTAAAAAGGACAACAGAAATTTTAAAGGGGGACACCGCGGCTGCAGTGTTCATGTCAAGTGAAGCGAGAATTTCAACTGAACATGTTTCCTTCATCTCTGATGACACACTGTGGTCATTTTATGATTTATTACAGTAAATATATTACCGATTTCTCCTTCAACAAAAGTTAACAAAACGTTACTTGTGGGCTAGTTAATCAAAAGTTAAAATGTTTGATTGTTCCATAGCTAAAAATGTACCAAAGTATTGCATTGTTTGCTTGCTAGCTAAAAAGTTAGCAAAATGTTACATTGTTTGCCAGCTAACGAAGAAGTTACCAAAATGTTACACTGTTTTCTAGCTAGCTAAAAAGTTAGTTCTACTGGTTCTACTGGTTCCTACTCAGGCTAGTTTAGCAGAAAAGCTCTAATTTCTCCTCTTTTGTTGGCTGAATAAATGGATTGATGTGGCCTAATAATAAAAAAAAAAGAAATAGAAATTTAATTTTTAAAATTTAAATTTAAATTTAAGCATAATGTTTTAGTGCAACAGAGTTCAATTTTATCAAGGTTTACAGCCAAATTAAACTGGAAATTAAACTGGAGATTTAATCTTTCTTCATTTCAAAGACGTTTAAAAGTTTGGTGCAACATAATTTGAATTAAAGCCATGGTTTCATCAGGTTTAAAAATGAATCCTCATTGGTGCAACCCAGCCTTGGATAAGTGGATAAGATAGCTGAAGACCACTCACTGTGACCACCCTTCAGTGATGCTGGAGACCTGTATATGGAGATGGGTGGGGAGGAGCGGTGCCTCGTCGCACGGGGCTGATGCTGCTCAGGGTGAGCGTACGATGCCGCCGCCGCCACCACCTGCGGTCTGGCGGCACTCGCAGAGTTCAACGACAACCTCCCCGACGGGGACGCGGCGATACATCCCAGAATCAGCCACCCCATCCAAGCGGTCTGATAGAGGACGATAAGACCGGGGGCTTGGCAGGAACCCCCTTTCATGAGACCCCGTAAAGGTAAAACACCCAGAGGGCACATGACGGAAGGCGAGACGATTCAAACAGACACACGACGCAACAGAGTGTTCCACAGAGCAACAGTCTCATGATTGAGAAAACCCCACCAGTCTGTCGGTCCCTGATATTTTCAGATATCTCGCACACATGCCGCTCAGTGGGTTGAGATTAGTCAACCATGGAAAAAAACACAGACTGTCAGAGAAAAATGACGTCTAATTCAAAAGCTTTAAACTCAGTCCCTCTGGTCTGCAGGTATTACAAAAAGTCAGGGTGGACGGACACCTGTCTCCTCTGTACAGGACTCGTGGCTCAGCTTGTGCAGCCATTTGCCAGCTCACTGGCTGTTCCTCATGTGCTCCACTATCCTCACTCCTCTATCTCTCTGCCTACATCGCTCCGTCTCCGTTAAGTCTCTCAAAAAAGACGTCTAAAGGCAATCTCGTGAAGATAGAAATCTCAAAGCCACAGAGAGAAGGTCGCTGTCTGATCCTGTGAAACTTGTACCGTACACTGTACATCCACCGGACCTCTGCTTCTTTTTCCTCTCTTCTTTCTGTCTTTCAGTTTCACTTCTTGAAGATTTCAGAAGTATCCATTAAAATCAAAGTATGTCAGCAGTGAGAAAAAAAAATCCTTTTCTCTGGTTTGTCTCCATTTCTGCAACAGACCGTCTTGTGATGTACGCAAAAAAATTGCCACACGCGCTTCGACAGAAGACAGCAGCAATGATCTGGATCCCAGAGCAGCCAGGGAGGCAGAGGGAGAGACAGAGAGAGAGAGGGAGAGAGAAAAGGGGGGGTGGTGCTGAGAGAGATGGAAAAGGTAAAAGTAAGGTGAAGCGCCGGTGGTGGGGATACGGGGATGTGGGAGGCACACAGGAAGACAGAAACGACCAGCCTGATGTAAATATCGACGGAGACGCTTAAGAAAGAGAAAAGAAGAACAGATTGATGAGTTGTGAGGACACAACTGCAAAAGGAGTGTGATCACTGAGAGATGTGAGTGAAAGAAGGAACAGGATGAAGAGAGGGACACACCATATTATTGGTGCCCCGTGCGCAGCAAAATAAAGAATATGCTAAGAGGAAACACTACCTGCTACACTGCAGCCTGGAGAGGGAAAATCACCCAAATTAGACACACTCACTCAGTCCAAAACCAGATTTACTTAGTAATAACATATGAATAGCAAAATCTATAAAAGCATGGCAGTATGTCACAGTCTGAGATGAAAACCAGCAACAATGCATAAAACTAAAGCTAGTTTTATTGTTTTTTCTTTCATTTTATTGTTTCTTTTCTTTATTTTTCCATGCTTATTATTTATTTTTGATCTATTATACTTTATTAATGTGTGCTGTTTTAAGTTTTAGCTCTGTTTTGTTGTATATTGATATTCTCAAGTATCTTTTTCTTTTAGCTATGGAGATATAGGGAGGGTTAGATGGGTGGCGGGTATTCACAGTATGAAATCCTGAGAAAATTCTTACAATGTTCATGTTATGACAAAATGTTGGACTCAAATATCAATTGAAAATAAACAATCTTGGAAACAGCAGCTGACACTATGTACCCAAAACCAAACTTTATAACGAGGGATGACATAGGCGTAGGCATTACAATATTCGCACCATCTTGTATTGCCTATCATATCGGCCCGAAATTAATCACTCACTAAAACGTATCAGGTTTCACTCGAGTCTTGGGTCAGCCAGTCACGCCGGCTAACTAGCTATCTGCTAGCTAGCTTTTTATCCCTTTAATGATAGGACAGCTGAAGATATGACAGGGAAGGCGGGGAGAGAGAGGGGGAAGAGGACACGCACCACGGCCACTGCAGAGGACTCACAGCCTTGGTGCTCTACCAACTGATCTATCAGGCCACCCCAATGCAGCAATGGCTCAAACTCTGATAGTGAAATGAATCATTTTATGGGGGCCGTGATGCTCATTCTTGGATGGGTACTTACTGTTGCATGGAACTGGTGGGTGCGGGAGTGATTCATGCAGCCCATAATAATTAATTTGATACATTTCCACAAATACTGTTAATATAAGAATGAAAGTGACACGTGGTCTCACCTCGTCTTCACAGTTGGTACGAACTACTAAATGAGAACTTGTCGCTCCCGATATGCCAGCATGTCTGCTGCCTGCTGCTGCTCCTCTCCAGGAGCTGCTCTTTGCTGCTGGGTCTCTTTTATCCATATGTTCACATTAGCAGCATTACGGCTACAAAACGGCCAAAAGCGGCCATCTACGTTGTCACCGATTGCTGAGAAGTGTGAAGTCAGCTCAACACTGATTTGTAGGGCGTCAAGCCCGATGCACCCACAAGTTTCTGGCTTCATGTCACCAAGCTTCCACTGAAAATGACTTGTAGCCTGATGCTTTATCGCTGGGAGTCTGGGCATACCGTAATGCAGAGCAGACAGGGTGGGTGTCCATACATACACAATGCTAGGAAAAATGATATGACCAGGACTTATGCTACTTGGTTTCAGCCGTGGCAGGGTGAGGTTGTTTGAGAGCAGACCAGAGAGAGAAGACTCAACAGGGATGATGGTGACCGCAGGGGTCTGGCAAACAGACTGTTCATCGCTGTTGCCGGTTGGTACTGTTCCGGCGCTTGGCCTAGAGCCGGGTCCGGGTCAAGTGTGCTTGGAGATTGAAGTGGGAAAATGCTTGGGGTGTGAAGGGGCAGCCTTGCGGTAGCCAGCCATGCATGTGCCTGGCCTTTGTGCTCTGCCTGGCCTTGAGACCCTTCGCCAGCAGCTACTGTACTCACAACCCACTGTATCAGCACCACTGCTGGCTCTTACAAACAGTAAGTTCATCAAATTCAGTGCCCCATGTCCCTGTTTTTTTTTCAAGCTATAACTGTCATTGCTGCAGTGGCTTTTGTCATGTGGTAGTTGCCCTCATTTCATCTAAACAGGGTTGGAAAAACAACAGACATGTTCTGCATCTGCCAGTGGGCCATCACAGAAAGCACAGGCATAACTACAGTTGGGTATCATTTGGGTTTTTTCTGATACAATGCTAAAAAGATGCTTTAAGAATGTTTTTTTGACCGTGTCTCCGGTAGCTAGTAGTTAATTGAAGGCTGCCATGATGTTAAGTGGTTTGGTGATGCATCTTAGGTATTTCAGTTTCAGCTCAGGCCTGTGGCACCCAAATGATTTGTGTTGTGACTGTGATTCGGTCCAGTCGGTACTGGTCATACAGGAAGCGGTGCCATATGAGCACCAGTCAGTACCCAAACCTTGGTATAACATGTTCATCCCACCACAGGAAAAACTTGATGTTCTCTAAAATTAGGTGGGAAAAAATATGTGTATATGCCAATGAGCCAAAATGGGTCTGAACATACTGGCATATCCAAAATTCAACACTGTGCATCCCTAAATATTGTCATTTAGGTGGGAGTTATTGTCGGGCTGTTTTAAACTTCACTGGACCTCATCAAAGAGTGTACATTGTGAACTTTGTGCAACCTACTTCATTATATTAATGCCAATAATGAAGCCCATTTTCAATTTGAATCTGACAAACACAGAGGCACTGAGTTGTAAAAATGGACAGATGTCTGTGGCAGAGAGAGAAAACAACTAAGATTGATGTCCAGAGATGTCACAGAGAGCTCTGGGGAAGTGACGGCAGAATCATGGAAATGGAACATGTCTCGATTCTGCTGTTTTTACTGAGCTTCTGTCTAACATCACATTAGTCAAATCATACGTTGCCCGTGGACACCAACATGTCTCAGTGCCTCCAAAAATAGTAAATTACCAAAGCTAAAAAGCTTAATGGCTGCTGATACTCGTGCCAGTAATAGAACAAGGGCTGGAAATTAAATTAGGACACTGTTTCTGTTTCTGTTGCTATTTCGAGAAGGCTTTTGTGACGGTTACCAACAGGAGAGCAGCAGCCACCAAATCAGGCAGAAGCTCTGTTGGTCAAAATCTGGAGCTAATTCAATTCAGGTCTGCTGTTTGCCTCGCAGAAATATTCAACATTTCTTTCTTATTAAAGATGAAAAACATTCCAGACCTGTCTGTCCCATTTTTGGGTTGGCAGGATTGCATTTGGCTTCTTTTTCTTTTTCTTTCTTTTTATTATTACAAACCCACTTAGTGCTTATGGGGCACACCATAATATGGTGAGGTTGTGGGGTTATATTCAACCTTTCACCAGCATCAGACTTGCTGTGTAAAATATTGCAGGTCAGGTGGGCACAGTTTGGCCAGAGAGCTTGTTTTCCTACAGCCTGAAGAGATTCTTGGCTTTAATTCTGATGACAACAATAAAGTATGCCGTGCCACAAGAAGAGGAGATAGAAAAGCAAAGAAAAATAGCACATCAAAAAAGGCTTGAAAGCCAATAACTTCTGAAGTTAAGTATCTCAAAAACAACCCAGCAGAGTGGGAAAAGGTGCTCATTGATCAAAATGCTTGTTTTCACTTCCATTAATCCCACAAATAACTGCTTCAGTGAACACATCTGAATTCAGGCACAGAGGTTCCTGCTCTGTTGTATAAAGAAGAACATTATAATATTATAATAGAATTTGAACAGGCACAGAATTTACATTATTGAGTCTAATCATGAACATGTTAACAACTGGGAAATCATCTAATGGATCACCTGAATCAATCATGTGCTGTGTCTCCTGCTCAAGCCTAACTCTAACTCACTCACTGGACTTTTCCTCTACTTCAAAACAAATAAATCACAGACTGAATATTTGTTTGCTAAAATCAGAAAATCAGACTTAGGGCACCTGGCACCAAACCTGACCTACACAGCCTGTATGAAACCCAGTAAAGTTCATCTATAGGCCTTGTAGATGAAATTCAACTTGGTTGCTAAGAGCTGCATATTGGGTTACTTGAGTAATTCGCTTAATGAGCTAATTAATGGCCAAAACTGTAAATGGCCGTGATTTTGCTTCTTGTTAACTTAGATAGGTTAAGTGTCCAAGTCCATGTTTCTAATATACAGAAATGTAAAAAAAAAAAAAAAGATTTTATGATCAATGATGTGCTGTTTTCCTTCCTTTCCCCCCACTGCATCACCTACTAGACCACTGATTCTCAAACAAGGGTCTGGGGACCCCCAGGGTTCCGTGGCACTCTGCCATAGGGTCTGTGAAAGGTTTTCAGAGGCGTTCATCGTCTGTTATTATGTTATTTTTGTTTTTACAAAATGCTTCAATATAGCCCGCATTTATTTTATGATTAGTTGAGTAATTACCATCATTAGCTCACTAGTAGGTAAAATAAAGAAAATCAAAAATCACATGAAAATATAATTAGTTCATGATGCTAATTATTCAAATTGCCCAACATGCCCCACTTAGCAACCAAGTTGAATTTTATCTACTAATATCATCTAGTTTAGATGATATTTAAATCATAAAAGTTCATAGAAAATAACATTGCGGCGTCCAAGAAATTTCTAGAAGACTGCATCTTTGATCCAGACTTAAAATTCAACAAAGACATCAACTCTGATGTGAAAGTTGTCCCCCCCCCAACTCTGATGTGAAAGTTGCCCCCCCACCCCCACCCGCCCGCCCCGAATATGCCCAAACTTAAACCGTTCCTCTTGTTTAATGACCTGGAGACTGTAACAGATGCCTTAATTTCTTCTCGAATGGATTACTACATTTGTCTTTATTTTGGAATTAGCCAGTCACCCTCGCCTCCCTTGCAGACTGTGCAGAATGCTGCTGTTAGATTACTAGCACCTGGTACCAGGAAGTGTGACAGCATCACACCTGTACTGAGTCAGTGCTACTGACATCCCTCCGGTGGTTACAGGTTAAGTAAAGGACAGAATTTAAGGTTCTTTCCTCCCTCAGATTCTTGGACTAGCTGCTCTTAGATGTCCCTCGAGTGAGGCTAAGGGAGTGAGGGTAATAGGAACACTTTCTATTTATCAGTTCTGACGTAGCAAACATTTGACTCACATGACTGACCAACCGAAGACATTGAAAAAAACACAAACTTACCAACTGAACATGCCCAACTGAAAAAAAACCCATCATGACCTCTCTCCATTTTTATGTTGTAGATCACTGAGATGGTTTTGTTTCTTTTTCCTCTGCATGACATTTCAAAAGTTCCTCTGAAATTCCAACCAGGCTGAGCCACTCTGTTTTTTTTTTTACTCTATTATCCAACAGTATATACATTTAGCTTTGTGTATCGCTGAAGTCAAAGTGTGCCCACACAATCAACATGACATCTTTTTTGTGCACCAGCTCTTTTTCATCTGCCACCGCCCCACAGCTGCATTCCTCCAACGTTTGAATTGTTTTGTCTCTCAGAGTTATACTTGACATGCATGGTTAATTACATCGCTTGGTGGAACAAAACAGACTCAACTTATGTAACAAACCCAGACTGCAAACTTTGACTTGCTGTGTATTTAGGCCTGTATTTAAATTTGTTGTTATAGGTAGGTGAAGGGGATGATGTCCACCTGGATAATGTTGGTTTTGTCTGGTGCTTGTATGGTAAATATACACCAGTGTTCTTCAAATCTTTCAGCCCTGTCATAAGAAAAAGTAGAAGAAGTACAGCCAATTCTTTCCCAAGTCAAATCAGCAGCTTGGTCAGTGCCCCTATACTTCAAACTATGACACTGCATGTACCCTTCTAGCGCAATTTCTGGAGAAGCCCCTCTAGTGTTATGTTTCAATGTGCCATCAAAGTCAGGTGTTGTAATAAAGAGCAAGAAGGTCCACGCATGGAGGAGCTGGGGGGTCAAACAAACACAGGGCTTTCACCCAGGAGACAGGAGTTCTTATCATGTGTGAAACCAAAAGTCAACACTGACCCCTTTTTAAGACATTCTATTCCAGCGCTACCTTGTAGTCCGGTGCAGAGTAGATGGTATTCCCCGTTGTCAAACTAACTGTGTCCCAGTCTAATAGGTCAGCAGCTGCAGCACTGTTAGCAGCAGTGGGCCCACGAGTTCAGGATTATAAGAGTAAAGGTCTGTGTTGCAACAATCCCAGGCTTGACGGCAATGTGCAGCTGCTGAATGAAGTTTGAGGTGTTAATTTTTTCAGCGACTAACATAGTTTCCTTTCTGTCAGTCTTTATGACCGCAAGTCTGCACATGGTCAAATTTTTTTTTTAAATTGACTGGATTCTCTCTGCTTCCTCTGTGGCAGATGTGGCACAGCTGTAACGTGTTGCAGCCATGCCTGGTGGAATGAAGCCATAACGTTAAATCACCTTTGTACTGTATTCCCTGTCCTCAAATTTGGGCTCTGTCAGTCTTGGGGGCTTACTAGCTAACAGAAGCTACTAACACAGTTAGCAGCAGTGTACCAGTGACTTCAGTGTTGTGTTGCAACAATCGCTCAGCCCTAATGGCAAGGCACAGGTCCCAAATGGAGTTTGAGGTGGGGTTTTTTTCTGCAAATGACAAATAAGTGAAAACTTGGTCAACAAGACCCTTCTCACTGAATAACAGTTTAGTCATCTGTTCAGTGGCAGCCCTAATTATGACTATGACTAATTTAAAGGGTGGGCTTTTCAAACAGTAATGACATTCATCTGGACCCTGGATATATGACCTTGTCAGTCCTTGTGACAGGACTCCACAACTAAATTCATTCTGATTCCTGAGGTGGTGGGAACTTTGCTGCTCAACTTTGCAGGCTGCAGCTCGGACTGCTTCTGACTCTTCTTCTTTTGTAGCCTGAGGGGATAAAGTGAGGAAGCTGAATATCATATTGGCCACATGAAAAAAAAAAAACCCCAAAAAAACCCTGATCGTCCTGCTCTCCATTGTGAAATGGACTGAAAACTTCCATGCATATATTCAAAAAGTATTGGTGCAGCATAACAAATAGCCCACAGCTATTTTCTCGAGTGGTTGTTTTTCATCAGCATCTGATGCGGTAAATCCTATATTTTTTGAAAGAAACTTCATATGGAGTTTGGCAATGTGAAATATATGGAAAAATAAAAAAAAGAAATAACTTGTTCAACACCATTGCAAGATGTTGCATCATTTCATTTTGCCTTGGTCAACTCACTTCAGAGTGGTTGAAGTCATTTCATGACAGCAAGTTGAGCACAGCAATGCAGTCGCACACATACATGTCTTTATCCATTGTTACACATCCACAGCTATCCAGAATAATCCGTGCATCTGTATCATTTGGTGGTGATTCAACTTTTAAAGATGATCGCTGAAATTTGTTACAATCTCTAAATAATTGTGAATAATAAAGCCTCACGTTAGATTTTGTATGTTTGTATAAAACAGAAATGTTTTCTCTGGCTGCCTGTCTGCCTGAGCCTCATCCGTTCTGACTGAACATAATTTGATCCCTGTGTGGCGCCGCCGTCACGCTGCGCCTGAAATGAGGTGAGATGCTTGACCTGAATGAAGACAGAGAGACAGGAATAAACGTGAACTTGTGTGTAATTTACCTCAGCATGTTACGGGAGAGAGGCGTTTTGGTCTGTTTCATCACAGGCTGAGAGATATCTTTAAACACGTGAAGCCAGAATAAAAAAAAAAAAAACAACAACAAAAAAAAGAGACGTCTTGCTGTTGAAATGATCAGAGCTCACGTGCCTCAAACATCAAAATGCTTGAACAGAATTTTACGGTGCTTTTTTTAGTCTCTGGTTGGAGGTCTACGCATCTTTGGCTTTGAAAGCTTGTCGTAATTTTCACGTTAAAATCCTCTTAATCTATAGAGAAACTGATTTATTATCAATGGAGGCAGAGCTCTGATGTTGGAGGATGCTGACTGGCACGGAGCCTTCGCTGCTCTTTTCTCCTCAATGGAAGGTTTATCTCTCTGTGCTCAATATGGTGTTGGAGGCTGCATTTTTCTGTTGCCTTATATGAACTGCATGTTTGCACACTGGTCTGATTAAATGATTAAGTGTCAGGTGCAGTAAAATGCTATTGTAAAGCTGACATATACTGTATATCACTCATTCTTGGGAATTAAGACAAAACCATATTTTTAGGGTGATTTAAGTTTTACTCTTCAGTTATGTTGGAAAATATATTTTAAAAGATCAAACATTTGGCTAATAAATCTTGAAAGGGGCATCTGACAGACTTGACATCTTACTGAGTTGACAAAATGTTAAATCTTTTCATTTTACAGCATAGTCGTAGTGACCAGCCATTTTAATTTTTAAAGCTGCTCAGAGTTCTTTTAATGCTTATCAAAAAACCTATAATTCTTATTTAGCTTTGATTTACAGGCTATGGAGCTGACATGTTTGGCTGAGACACATCTGATAGCAATATTATTCATTGAATTCATCATTCAACACATTTGAAAGTATCACAATCAACTATAAAACCCATCACATCACTATGTAACGAGATAATAAAAATCATGGACAAAAACCACTGAAACATTATACTCATCTTCCAAAGATAAAACTTATCTTGAAATGTGTAGAAGGTCATCCATGCTTAATGATTTTGTTGGAAAACACCAGCACTCCAGTCAAGTCAGCACACCGGCTGACAAACGGCTGACAATTAGTCAGTAACTGTCATAACTGAAAGAGCTAGTCGCAGCTTTGCCAATTCACACTTGTTAGATTGTATTTTATACCAGTATGGTATTTGTACATGTATTGTATATTTTGTCTTTTTTACGCTCCCTTTTCTTCTCTCTTTTATAACTTTTAAACAAAGCTGTGGACAGTTGTTATAAATTAGCATTTTGCTACAAAAAGTAAATACAGTCCATCTGGTGCTTGTGCATAATTGTGCATTGCAGTTCCAATGCTGTTGCAAAATCCAGGCCAAATAAACTAAAATTACTCCACTTTTCACTGGTGGCGGGTTGCGGTACTGACCTGAAAGCAGCTTTCACACCTGTGCTCAGTGTAGCATGTGCGGTGGTATGTAGCGTGAGCTGCTGGTGATGTTTGAAATGAAAAACAGACAGAAAAATGTCCCTATTACTGTACCTCGCAACAGAAAAACAGAGTAGAAAGAAAGAAAAATAAACTTTGTTTTGAATTGAATAATAATAATTGATATTAAGTAGCCTATTAAATTGTGAGTGTGTTAGTGGGGCTTGTAGTAACAAGTAAATTTAATTTGACAGATGTAGCGCTCATTGGTGGTCTAGGCAGAAGTGTGCAGTGTCAGCACGCTCTGGGGATTAGGCGTGATGGTTGTTGCCACGGCAGTGATGATGCTCAGCTTATAACTGTCTCAACTTCTACCACAAAAAGGCAAGATGATGGTGCTGGAGTAATCCTATTAGTGTTCTTCATATTGTCGTTTGGTGCATACCATTGCTGTATTTGCTAGTTTGTCCTTGAAAATGTCATTTTCCTCCAGAACAGAACCTCCCTGATTATAGATTTCTCCGATCTTGCAGTCACTGCCTTCCTTTCTATAATTTTTTTCTGTTAAATGAAAACGAAAGTGTGCAACTGCTTCAGTGCTACCAGTTTTAAAAAAAGATAATAAGGAAACAAACTTCCAATACAAAGACAAAATGAGCAGAAGAGGCCAGTTCTGTCAGTTAAAGGTGAAATATGCAACCCGCTAGTGTTCAAAAATGGGTACTGCAGTCTAAATTCAATATATTGGAGAGAGTTTTTTTGCCCCGCCTCTTCATCCCCAGGCTCTAGGGCTGGGTGTCATTTAAAAAGTGACAATACCATTACCATTACCAACTGAGTATGTCATTCCATACCTTTTTTCAAAGGTTCCTGTTTATGAAAAAGGCTTGCGGAGATTGGCTGCATGCAAAACTACTTGGCACTGGATTATTTCAATCGCTATCTTTTAAGATATTGAGTATGATGCCCAACCCTACTAAGCTTGAAGCTCACTTTTGAAGACAAGCAGTTACAGCGCGTCATCAAATTGTTATTTTGACAGGGTTATAACTCCATGAAGCCTCATTCAGAATCCACAGTGTACTGTTCGTAGTGTTGGTCCTGCATTTTCTAAAGGAAATGAGAGTCAGACTGAAGGACTGGCTGTAAAATGTGACTTGGAGCAGGACTCATGGGGCTGCTTCACACTCTGTTCTGGCTCTGATAAACTCTCAAAGTGGAGGGGTGGAGGCGAGTCCAGTTGTTTGGGGGTCACACTGGTTGACAGCTATTTAGGTCACATTGAGGTAATGTTACACTTGCCACAATCATGTCACAAGCAGTGATTTTGCATAAAAATTCTTAGGAAGGGATCTTTCTCTCAAATGTCAGCTAAATTGAATTGCAAGTGTTTACCATTGTCTTGAAGTCACAGCTGTGTCAGTATGGTGTATAATGGCGAAAAACTGGTGTGCCATTTGGCACAATTTCTGTCCTCTTGTGCGTTGACTGTGCTGATGTGCCAAATCCAATTGGGGGTGTCGCTGAGCCACCGTTACCCATCTTATACAAATGGAAGCCTTTGTTGTACATATGGGACACGGTGTTCCCCCAGATGAGACGTTTTTTGTCCAGACGGAATACATTGCCCAGATTGAGTCAAAGCAGGCCCCTTTTTGTCCAGATCCGGTACATTGCCTCAGTTGAGTCCAGATCATGTGTTATTTGTCCAGATGGAGTACGTTGCCTTAAATGAGCCAAGACAGGGCCTGCTCTAACCCAGACGGAGCTACTACACTTGCATGCAGTGGCTCAATTGCTCAAAATCTGTGCTGGACAACTGGAAGCCCAGCCACTCTGTATAATGTTCTTCCAAATGGAAATGCACATTTGGGCAGTTTTGAGAAAGGTGTTTGTAGGAAGTTTTGTGTTCAC
>JAJHUR010107538.1:0-21866 GCA_027495735.1 Lutjanus campechanus | reverse complement strand
GAATTTGTAACATCTGTCTCTGGCACATTTACAATACTTAAAGTATGTAGAATGAACTATTTGGCCTCTAATGTTTAAATAAGTGCAAAATATAAGATATTCTGTTCTCCTTTACAGATATGAAGGTATATTGCTCCAGGTTAGAGCGCAGACAGCAGTTACGCTCCATTTCAGCCGATTTCCAACAAGGACGAAACAAATTTATATAAAATGGTTGCTGATTTTTCCTCATCTAATAACAATTTACCAAATAATGTGAAATAATGCAATATTAAAGTGATAGTTCAACACAAAAATGAAAATCATTATCTTCTCACCCTGACGCTGATTGAAGGTCAGGTTTAGTTTTTTTTAGTCCACAAAACACTGCTGGAGTTTCACTGCAAAACATTTTTGCAGAACCTCCCAGTTTTCAAATGGAAAAAATGACCAAAACAAAACCATGAAATGCCTCCACGCTCCTAAAGTCTCCTAAACTAAACTTGATCTTCAATCAGTACGAAGGTGAGAAGATAACGAGTCAATTTTCATTTTTGGGTGAACTATCCCTTTAATATTACAACATCAGCAGTATCGGACCTGTCACATTTTATATTACGCAACAACAGAACAAAAAAAGTTAAACAAAACCATGATGCTGCCAGTTATTTCATAACAACACATCTGCTTAAAAATGACAAAGATATTCTAAAGTAAATATTCTGTTTCACAGCCTCTTTGTAAAGCAGATACAGACGAGTACTCACTTTACCAACACAACAGAAAAGAGGATCTTCAGTCTTCACTGACACACACACACAGAGTTACTCTTCTTCAGGTTTATAAATCCACTCCAGCACTTCCTCCAGTTACTGCAGCTGCAGACTGATATCCCGTCGGCTTCAGATGAACAGAGCCCAGAGAGACGTTTACAGGCGCCGCTTTGACACGTGACGCCGACGCCTCTTAGTGTACAAACCATTCAGGTGTCCGGCTCACAAATAGAACGGTGACACATCACATGGCCTCCGGGATCAAGACTCTCACAGCAGCTGTGACGACAGCCATATTCCCCGCGTGCGACACACACACCGACTGTGGCAGCTTGGCTCATTAAAGTCAAGTCATGAATACAAGACGGCTACGAAAATATGACTCCAGTTTACCTTTTTTTTTTAACCTTCTCACAGCTGAAAGAGTTATTTTACAGAAATCTGTACTTGACACTTAGGTTGCTGATTATAAATTTGGCCTGTATTAGGAGTCAGGGCTGCATTCTTGATCAATCAATTAGTTGTTTGGTCCTTAAAATGTACAACAAGGAACAATGAGAAGAGGAAGTCCCTACATATTGTATTAACACAAATATCTGAACGGGCTGGTAACTTTTTATTTTAATGCATTTGAGGGGAATTACTGATTATTTTTATTTTGCATCATTGCACACCTGTTTCCCAGCATCAAGACTGATTTCAACCCAAACAGATGGGACAAGGACACATTTAAAAAAAGACGATTCCTCGGTGTATCCTTCAGCACACATCACACATCACAGACGGAACAAGACGAAAGACTCGACCGTGGAGAAAAAGGCATCTGGTGAATCTGTCAGCTGCCTGTGAGAAGCTTTTTAGCACTGAAGGACTGAAGAAAAAAAAAAGAATAGGCTTATTTAGACCTTTGTTGATGATGTTTTAATTTTGTTTTAAGTTAGACTGGTTTAACAGCCTTCTAAATATATTGGTATTCAGGTAGAAATGTCCTTCAGAGGGCAACTTTTTACTTTTATACTCCGAGTACATTTCCGAGCCTGAACTTTTTCACTTTTGGAGTAAAGAAGTTGAAGAAGAATAAGTTTACTTTTTAAAGTATCTGTACTTCCAACATTCCCGTTTATCAAGAGGTAAATATGTCTGTAGATAATAATGTTGCCAAAGACAACAAGACTCAAGGACTAAATGAGGCAAAAGTTGCAGCTGATCAGTTTGTATCGACTGTCTGGGTTAAGACGACCTGCACAGTTGGAGGCCGTTTGATAAGAGGAGCAGGCAGGAGCCAAAACAGCCCCGGTGAATGTACGCTCAACAGAAGAAGAAAAGAAAAACCAAAGTTAAAAACTGCACCTGTAAATTAACGTGTACTTCTCACATCTGCAGGGTCTGAAATGATGTGTCCTTGTATGTCGTACAAGGAAAAACATTTGTCACATCGCAGCCCTGGCAGAGGGGACGAGAGCAGCCAGTGGTTCACAGTCACACTGCGGCATGCACGAGATGTGACACGCAGCGGCTGAGCTAAAAAAGGAGGGTGGGCAGGTCGGGGCCCTGCCCTCTCCTCAGCCAATCACCAGACTCAACACCTGCTCATGACACGCAGGAGACATGCGGGTGAATTTGGAAGTCACATGCTCGTCGCTATTTGGCCTCAGGGGAAATACTTCTGCTCCTTTAAACGTCTCTTTTGATTGCTGTGACATTGTTTATATGCCTGGAGATGATAGCAGAGCAAACACGACATAATAACAACTGAACTTTAATGTGATATATGAGATGAGAGCTGCAATCAATCGATTACATTGTACTATTTTTTATAACTGATTAATAGTTTTGAGTCTTTTTTAATAAAGATTCTCTAATTTTGAGCTTCTTAAATGTGAATATTTTCTGGTTTCTTTACTCCTCTCTGACAATAAACTGAAAAACTTTGGGCTGTGGGCAAGAAAAGACGTTCGAGGACGTCATTTCTCGCCATTTTCTGGCATGATCAATTGAGGAAATAATCAACCAAATAAATGCCTAAAATAAATAAATAAATCCCTCCCTCTCTTGTCTCAAACTGTCCCTACAACCCGCATCCTGTCACCAGGGCAACGCTGTTGTGTAAGATTCGGAGGAAACACACAGGATATCCTTCCTGTTATGTTGTGGTTGTCTTTAGCATCCATATGCTTCATACTCTAATATTTCCTCACTGGTAGTCTGCATTTCACAAACAGTGGTTTCTTACGCTAGTAAAATGCTAAACCAACCAGGACAGTTATCACCATAAACTGCCCCGTTATCTCCGAGACCAACTTACCCAGTGGGCCAATTAACCACCTGAACATGTTGATGAAGTTACCGATGCCTCACTTAAAGATTTTCTGTCCATTAACAGCTAAGTTACACTGTTTAGACACTGGTTGCATGCATGCTAATGTTAGGGGCATTTAACTTTAAGGCGACGAAAACTGAGTTTGTTAGATGTGCTTCAGTAGAGGAAGGTAATGATAATTTTTACATCATTATTCTTATTTTGACTGAACTCATGTTAAAATGAGAACTGTGTGTGATTTTTATTATTTTTTTGCAGGAATCTGGACCAAATGAAGATGTTTGATTTGTAGGACAGAACATCTCTGCCTCACGATATTCATTCATCTAAAAGATTTTTGACGCACGTTTTGACTTTAACAAATACTGCACCTCCTGTGATTTGAAAGTTGCAGAAAGCCATGTTGTGATTTTGATAAAATTTTGATTAATTGTGCAGCCTTACTCTAAACTCTGTGACACTATCTGACCCAGATGTTCTCCCAGGCATTAAAATTTGGCCGTGATTGATTTAACGTTGACTGGTACTCGCTAGTACAGACACATTACCGAGCACCGAGTTTGTTCCCAGCCTTACCTGCCAAAGGTATCGGATGGCTTCCAAAATTTACATGCCAAATGAAAAATCTACCCACATCTGGTGCTTGGCAGGTGTTAATTTAAAAAACGGACCTTAACATAGACATTTATTACTTTATGCAGAGCATTTTGTATTTTTATATCGTTTAAAACATGACTGGACTTTTAACAACTAACAACTTTAGTGTTATAAAAGTTTCTACAGGGCTACAAGAAATCGTCTCCATGTAAATTAATGTTAAAGACAACATTACATCCTTAAAATATAGTCCAGCTTTATCGCCTACGTTATGATCCACATGTCTGTGCTGGCTGAACGCAAGTGATGCTGTGAAGCTTAGATCCATTACACACAACAGACACCTGCAGAACCACCTGCGTGTTTCTGGGAAAACACATTATCCAAGGATTTGAGAATGCAATTTGACATTTTTCTAACACCAATTTGAGAAAAGCTGCCGACTGTCTTTAATTACAGTTTTCCCCGCATGAATTAAAAAGAAGACGACAGCAGAGAGACGAGTCGGGCACCGCTGAGCCGAGCTCCCACTTGGCATGCGAAGGGTATTTAGCAGCACTACAAAAAGCCCACCTGCCCTCGTGGTGTAACCGGGGACGGAGCAAACAAAGTGCCATGTGAGGGCGATCATAAAACAGGCAGGTTACACAACCCAAACAAACTCTCTTTCCTCCCCTGGGATTTGGGCCTCAGTGACACCTCCAGGGGCCACGCTGACCTTGTAAAAATTAAAGCTACAGACAGAACACAACAGCAACACGCACTCGTAAGGAAAGAAACAGCAACAAAAGATTCAGTGAAATGTTCGTACCTTCGCAGACGGAAGCCTCAAAGTGGGTTTTCAGCACACACGCGTAATGATTCTCAGCCTTGAGGAAGAAAAGAGAGAATAAAATTGAAATTAACGACCAAACACCTCTTCAAATTTAAAACTCAAAGGATCCTTTTCACGACGCAGGCGGATAAATATTCACTGAGGTCTGAATATCTTAATTTCTAAGCAGTTTGAAGCCTGAATGCAAAAACTCTGCAAGGACATGAATGAGCATTTGTACAATTATATAAATGTGTCATTAAACCCAACATATCTACGTTCTGTGACCTTTGATGAAGAAAAGCTTCTAAAACAACCTTTTTGATCCATCATCATCCCTCTGAATAATCAGACCCCTCCTCCCCACACCTGTTCAGGGGTTATTGTACAACATGGTGCTTCATGTTGCCAATCGTCATTATTGTGCTGGTTTATAGTTTTAACCATTAACCACAGAGCTCCCAGGCTCTTATTCTGAATTCTTTTAATTCTCCACAGCCATCTCACAACGCCCCAGGTTGAGAACCACTGCTCTAAAACACTAAAAAACACACACCTAAGAGAAAAGCAGACAGATTTTTCCCCAAATCTGACAATTATTTATCCGCCATTGGTCTGTAATGGCATGATGGACATTGCATCTCCCATAAGCCTAACACCCAAGAGTGTTTGTTATTCATGTTTAGGGCTTCAAACAAACGATTGTTTTCTTGATTAATTGATAAATAGTTGTTTGTTTTAAAATGTCAGAAAATTCTTTAAAATGTTGATCAGTTGCTGGGGGACATTGATACTTATAGTCATATCTTAAATTAGCTATTGTGTTGGACATCAAGTCCCGTGAAAGTACAGCGACACAGGAGATACACTACATTTCAAAGCACAGAGATTCGGTTAGAAGCTACAAAAGCACTGAGAGATGAACATAAGGAAGGCGCGATATTACTGCAGCCCACTTGGAGGCAAGTTGAGCTCGCTTTAGCCCCGCTCCAGAGCAGATCCATCTCGGGCGCAGCTCGGTTGAATAAAAGTGGTGATGAAAATGCAAATCAGCGAGGCACAGTTTGACTCGATGCGGCTGGTGGAAAAGCCCCAAAAGACCTCATGAAGGAATAACTGATTACAAGCATTATAAAACCGCAAATCGCTGCATGTTTTGAATAATGTGGCAGACAAACACAGACGGACCAAAAAAAAAAGTGTCTGTAATGGTGATGATTCAGAGTTTATTACTGTGGGATCACCGTTACACATTTTTTAATGGACTAATCAGGGAAAATACTTGCGTTGACATGTGACAGATAATAAAATAAAACTGATGAGATGTGATATAATGTGCCGTCATCTTGTTTGTCGGAGTCTAACACTTTATAATTTCATTGCAAAGATGTGTGGCATCACATAAAGCAGCAGTTTCTCTTTTGTTTGTTTTTCCACAATAAAATGGACACACAGACATTCTTACACAGCTGAGTGGTGTATTATTGTGCAGATAACAATAACGCAAGTAAAGACGTGGCCTAAGTAAACAAAGTGGCAAATAGTGATTTAATATCCAACCCTGCTAGACATTAGTCTTTTAAACGGTCATTTAATAACTGTTATTCAGTATCTACAGGCCCGTGCACGTGCACAGACACACTGCAACCAATAATAGTATCATGCATGATGTAAAATATGAGATGTTGACACCGTAGTTAAAAGCCAGGTGCAGAGTCAAAAACAATCCCTCCTGTTGGAGCTCAGCTGGCACGACCTTGCAGCTTCTCACTGATTCGCTGTTTCACAGTTTGTGCCTTCATCATCATTTCTGCCATCATTCCCAAAACACGTCTGACTGGTATTTCATAGAACAGTTTTGTTTTGTTTGTTTGTTTTTATTGGCATTCCCCTTTTTCAAAATAACAAACCATCGCAACTTACTGTGATAGATTTTTAGAGCTTTGAATCAAACTCAAAGTTTAAGTTTTAAAATTAATGAAAAAAGTTGTGCCAACCTAGTTGAGATCATTTACTTTTCTTTCTTATACAAACTTTAATCTTTGAAGTATAGAAACTCAAAAAAAACAGTGAGGTGTGAAGTCTATTTGTCATTAGTTGGGTCCTTGAAAATTAAATGGTTTTATTTATATATCTATCCATCCATCCATCCATCCTAAACTCAACTGGAGCAACAAATAAGGCAGTGTTTTATCTGGGTCACTGCTCCGTCAGTGATTACAAATGGAAAATTAAACAGCCT
This sequence comes from Lutjanus campechanus, assembly GCA_027495735.1. NCBI lineage: Eukaryota > Metazoa > Chordata > Actinopteri > Lutjaniformes > Lutjanidae > Lutjanus > Lutjanus campechanus. Next base: position 15,141 of record JAJHUR010107538.1, on the reverse strand, counting down.
CATTCAAACTATTTTTAAATGTTTGTCAGATACTAAGAACAGATATGGCCTGTACTCCATTTACACAGGATATTAAAATGTGATCTGTATCTGCTAAAGCAGAGGTGTGAAAAGTACTCATCCTCTGTACTCAAGTATAAGTACAGATACTCGTGTAAAAAAATGACTCTGGTAAAAGTAGACGCGCAGATTAAACTTCTTTAATTAAGTAAAAGTGAAAAAGTACAGGCTCTGAAATGTACTCAAAGTGTAAAAGTAAGAAGTAACCCTCTGTGTGTTTACTTCTTGTTTACTTTTACGTTGTTTTTCATCTCATGTCGTTTACATCTTTTGCATCTTGTTAGGTTATGTTGTTTTCGCCTTGCTGTGTCTTTTACGTTGTTTTTCAACTTGTTACATATTTTATGTTTTTTGCATCTTCTTAGGTCTTTTACGTCTTCTTACTTCTATTACGTAATTTTTTTGTCTTGTTCCACTTTATGTTCCTTGTTGGGTCTTTTAAGTCTTGATTCATCTATTTCGTCTTTTATGTTGTTCTGTCTTGCTACGTCTTTCACAACGTTTTTGTCTTGTCATGTCTTTTACGTAGTTTTTCATCTTATTACATCTTTTACACATTTTTTGTCAACCTTCTTTTGCATCTAGTTCCATCTTTTTTGTCCTTTCCAGTGTTTTCATTTTGCTACGCCTTTTGCATCTCGTTACTTCTTTTACGTCATTTTTTGTCTTGTTGTGCTTCTTGATAAGTCTTTAAAGTCTTGTTACATCCTTTTTGTCAGGTTACGTTTTTTTTGTCTTTTGCATCTTGTTGTCTTTAACATCTTTTTCATCGTTACCTCTTTTACGTTGATTTTTTAAATCTTATTAGATCTTACTTCTTACATCTTGTTATATTTGTTGGCATGGTATTCACTGATGGATACGACATATATCCATTTATACAGTAACAAAGTATTTGCACTTCATTACTTCCCATCTCTGTGGATAAGTTATCCAGATTGATGTACAGATTTTGTTTACGCCTGCATAAGATCCAAACACAACGTAAGCCAGAATACCACCAGATGTGTTTTGACAGATTTGATCACATTCTGATCACGTACTGTTTACATCTTGTCTTAACATGCATTTTTCTTTTTCTGGATAACTTATCTGGACACAGATCACATTCTAATACCAGGTGTAAATCGGTTGTTTAGGCTGCAACCATAAATTAAGTAAAATAATTGACTTAGTTGATTTTAATTAAATTAGTTGCAGACTATTTTGAAAATCATCAAGCGAAACTGTCAACCTTTGCTGGTTCCAGCTTCTTAAATGTGAGGATTTTCTGCTTTTCTTTGTCATTAATGACAGTAAATGAAGAGTCTTTGACTTCTGGACTGTTGGTTGGACAAAACAGGCAGCTAAAGATGTGACTTCGAGCTGTGGGAAACCGTTATGAGCACTAACATTAAGACTAATGATTACAGACTGAACAATCACCTGATTTATCGTGACAGCAATTAACAGCTTAATCTGTAATTAAAACAAAGCTGCAACGATTAACCGATTATTAAATTAATCACCAACTGTTTTGATAATCCATTAATCTGTTTGAGTCATCAGCTGTAAATCCTACTAATAAACCCCATTTAACATCTGTAACTGTAATTGAACACTCACCTTTTTTTTTTTTGGTATCCAGATTTCGTAATCTTGTTACATGTAATCGATTACTCTTTAAGCCCTGGAAAGTCTGATCAAGAAGTTGTTCAGTGCAGCAGAGAACAGAACTTTGAATTGTGGTGTGAAATTTGACATCAGACTCATTTTAGTCGTGTGTATAAAATACAGGATGTGTTTTCTTCTGCTCACCTTTTTATCACAGCACTAGTTTCTCTGATTAAAGACGGTTTCTTATCCTGTTTAATTATAACTATAGTTAATGTTTCCTTGCTGAGTTTCAGCAGCACAAAGAGGGAACATTGTGCGAAGAACACAGGAACCTCGGAAGACACAGATTTAATTTGACTGGTTTAGACTGGAGCCTCGTATTTGCTTTAGATGAACGTTATACAAACATATAACAAAGGACGTGGAGTTTGTTCCTGTCACTTGGAATCACATCAAGTTTTATGTTTACAGCCCAAAATCACAATTTGCCTTAGAAGAGCTGGTGGTGGTGACCTTAACACATGTAAATATGGGCGTGCGAGTGCTGTTTTAAGACAGACGTGGAAGAATGTGAACCCAAACTAAACCCTAATAACCACCTGACTGCAGCAGAGGTTTTCAGACGGAGGTCTGTGAACAGTTTTCAGACTCATTCATTTAAATTAAAGTTAATTAAAATTAAAAATTAATTAAATATTTTAAAAAAACTTGTAGTAACCATTATTATTGTAAGATAGGATTTATTTTGGTGAGGACGTGTTGAGCAGATTGCCTTGTTTTTCTCTGTTCATTATTTTGAGTCTACATAATTTTATTAATGGTAATTACATTTATGCATATTGTATTCTGGTCTTCAAGTTAAATCTGGAGCTATATATTATGGCGCACCTTATGTGCAGGTAATGTGAGTTATGATTAAGACTGGTGGAGAGATAAATAAGATGCCACTTTTGTTGTTGGTGTTAAGTTGTCCTACGTTCTTATTCAGACATTAAAGTGGATCGAGTTACACAGACGAAGCTGTTCCTGTAGTAAGTTTACAGTTAAGACAGAGAGAGAACCCTGTCTTACATTATTATTTACACAAACCATTTCCTTCACACAAACAGTTTATATAGGCCTACCATATATATATACACACATATATACATATACATATATATATATATATATATATATATATATATATATATATATATACATATATACACATATATATACATTTACTTGACTGACATGTAGGGCTGCACAACTAATCGCAAAATTATCAAAATTGAAATACGTCCAAATTGCAGAACCAGAAATTTTTTTGAAAAAGGAAAAATGTGTGAAAAATCTGCATTACAATGAAGTACTGTAATCCTGCAGAAATGCTCTGAGCAACAAATCTTGTTCTCCAGATGTAAGAAAATATGATACAGCCCTCAGAAAATGTCACATTATTATGATTTTAATAGTTGTTTCTTCCAGTAAATATGAAAATTTTAATACAAATGTGATCATTGCCGCTAATCGTATCACATATTGCAATTTTAGTCAAAATAATCGCAATATGACTTTTTATTTTTAGTGTTGTTTTATTATTGCAGGTCCACAAGCCTTTTTGTTAAACTCTGCAATTACTTGATTATCAAAATAGTAGGCAATTTTAATTAATAATCGATTCTTAATCGATTTAATCTTTGCAGCTCCAGTTCCAGCTCCCAAAAAGTGTGGTAAAGGTTAAAATATCATATTATTGCTTTTTTCTTGGGGGACCCTCTACAATCCACGTCAGGACCCCTGTTGGTCCCCAGACCCCAGTCTGGAAAACCACTGTCCTAATATAGAGCTTCACTCATCTTCAAGGTGCAAAACATTATGTTGATTAAAAAGTTTCTATGCATATTAACATTTTGATCTTTGTTTTCACTGAATTTAAGCCACAAAACTTTAATGAACAATTAGTAAGAATTTATTCATTGTGTTTATTTACAGTGTGAGTTCATATGAGTTCACAGCTGGTGAAAATGACGCTATAAAAGGCAATGTTCCCCCTCATGGTCGCAGCTCACACTGTTCAAACTGTGAACATCCGCACAAAACTGCGTCTAATTCATTAAACATAAACTGCTCGACAGTCAATCGTGAACAGTGACGAGCTTCGTGCTGTTTGGTGTGAATGAAGAGAAAAGGACAGTTTCAGGTTTCATTGCATCAGCCAGGACAGTTCCGGCCATGTGCACTCACTCCTTCAAGACTTAGCAGCCTGCCTCTCAAACAACCACGCTGCTCATTTTTACACCACGTACACTGATAACTACACACTTAAAAACGCGCCATTTGGTTAAACGCAACTTAATTTAAGAAGAAAAAGTCGAACTATTAAACTTTTAACCGCCTTACCTTCTTTAAAAAGCTGCTGCAGCCTGTTTCAGTAATGCAACTCAACTCCTGACGGTAACCGCATGAACCGCCTTCATTAGCCTCAAAAAACTTTAGTAAAGATGTTTGTTAGGAAAGACACACACACACACACATACACACACGTTGGGAGGGACACTCCACCACTACCACCCCTTTACACACACACGGACAGTAAGTCCGCCCAGCTGTGTTGCTCCACCCGTTTATTAACCCTTTAACGGTCAACCGTGTCTGTCACTGGGTTACACCAACAGTTCATTTAATCTAGCTTTAAAACCAACTATTAATGTTGCACAATTAATTAAACTAATCTCAGTTTATTAATCCAAAACATTTGAGTTTCATATGGAGATACTTCTTTACAAAGATTTTAATTAGTTAAACCTAGAGGACAAAATCAAGTGCTGTTGGGACCCAGTTAAAGAGGGCTGACAATCGTCTTTCTCCTGTTCTGTATTTGCTTAACAAAACATGGCATTGTTTGCAAGAAAAAAAATCTATATTAGCTAGCTAAAACAGAAAAAAAGTTATTTTGTTTGGTAGCTGGCTAAAAACAACAGCAACAAAAATTATACTGTTTGCTTACTAGCTTTTTTTTTAAAATCATTTGCTAGCTAGCTAAAACAGAAAAAAGTTATTTTGTTTGCTAGCTGCCTAAAAGCAAACAAAAATGTTAAAATGTTTGCTAGCTAGCTAAAAAATGGGTTAGCCTTGTTAGCCCAGTCATGATGGCTCAGCAGAGAATTACTTGGCCAGCCATAAGAAAGATTATTTTTTTAAAACCTCCTCTGTTTAAACCTCAGTTTTGTTTTTACTCTAAACCTCGATTAAATTTAATCCTGCTGCACCAAAATTTCAAACTCCAGTTTAAAATGTGGTCCAGCATTAACTTTAAACTTACACTCAAAGAGGTTTAACTTTGAAAAATGATGCATTTTTGAGATGGACTGATCAAAACATAAAGTTCCTTGAACAAAGTTAAGGGACAGACTGAACCCAACTGAGTTTTATGATTTATCTCTTCTTTCTTTCACTCCAGTTGATAATTCAGCCTACAAGTTTTTCCTCAAAGAATAGTTAAGTTTTTAGCTTGTTAGCAAACAATGTAATGTTTAGTTAATGTTTAAGCTAGCTAACAAACATGTTTAATGTTTTAGTTGGCTAGCAGCAATGTTTTCTTAAGGAATACAGAGCAGAACACAGAGCAGTTACGGTTTCCTTACTGTTTTTTACTAGGTTCTAACAGCACTTGAATTAATTTTTTATTCATTTATTTATTTACTTATTTATCTTAATTTAGAAAGAATCTTCATATTGATTAAACTCAATTTAATTTTGGTTTACATCAATAAATATGGATTTGTTAAACAGTGATAAGTTTTGAATTGTATCCGCTTTTTTTTTTTAATGTGGATTTTGTCATTTTAAGGCCAGTTTTGCTAAACTCTGATCAGAGCTCTTATCTTTTTTTTTGGTGCAACCCAGTCTATCTTATTGAAGAATGTGCTGAACTTAATTCAACCTGACTGAGCCATCTCTACCACTGGGGTACAGGTATGTTATGTTCAAAATATCCACTGGATGACGATGTGTCTTTAAATAGTGCTCATGTCCTTTCGGTTCACCTCCAAACAAGAAGTTAGAAACAAAAGAGTCACACCAGACGATGACTATTTGCTTTTTAAAGGTCTAAAACGTGCTCTACCAAATGGTTGAAATGTCATTTAGTGATGAAGGGAAGATCATTTACCATTTTTATTCAGCCCCAAAACATTTGTGCTGTTGCACTACCACACAGATGAGCAAGTGTAATTCATTTCTGAGACAGGTTAGCTTTTTTCTTCTTTTTTAAATATAAATTTGGGTATTTGTAAATGTCTTTTGATACTTTTACCATGACGCAACATCTCAACTGTTTGGTAGAAGCCTATATTTAAGAAAAAGCAACAACTGTGGGGTCTGTTAAAATAAATAGCAATGATTGTTTTTATTGTTGCCTTTTCCACTGCTTTTTTTCAGAGTGAGGAAATTAAAAGGTTAAACAGGTATCAGATTCCAAAGGTTCCCATTTCTGCCAAGACCACCCGCAGCCACCAGATGGCGCTCTTTACAAGCAAAACGCCTGTGCAGCTCCTCCTGCAGACCTCTTTAAGGCATCCTGGATGGTGATCAGGAACACAACACACCCTGTAGTCATGTCTTGATATGAATTTTGACTGTGCATCAGTGTGCTTATGTTGACATCTCTCGCTGCTCGTCCTCCGTCTTCTCATCGCCGCAGACAAACTGTCACATCAACACGGGATGATTGTGCATCGCCTGTGAAGTTGCAAAAAAGTCTCAGTGGGGGAAACAAAGCTGTTACGCTTCAACATCTGAGTCTCCTGCTGTGGCTGGGCAACGGTACCATGTCGTGATCCTCTTATTTCAGCCCGCATTCTTGATATATAGGCCCGAAATCTACACCAGGATTTGGGATTATCAATGCAAGGAGCTCCTTATACTGCTGAGCATGAGCATACAAAAAGAGAAGCCACTCCACTCATGACTAAGCTCCATCCAGCCTGGGATGGAAACAAGTCCCTCCAACCACATCAGTCATTTTCAGGCAGAGGTGCCAAATGTACACACATTCTGTACTCAAGTAGGAGCACAGATACTTTTGAAAAAAAAAAAAAGGACTCTGCTAAAAGTAGAAGTACTGATCCAACTTCTTTTCTCAAGTAAAAAGTGAAAAAGTTCAGACTCTGAAATGTACTCAAAGTATAAAATTTAAAAAGTTATCTTTGAAGAACATTTCTACCAGCTGTTTCTGAGCAAAACTAACCGAACCTCAACTTTTCTCCGTGGTGGAGTCTCCCTCTCTGTCTGTTTCACCTCATTACGTCTTTTATGTCACTTTTGTCTTGTTACGTCTTTTACGTTGTTCATTTTCGTCGCGTGTCTTTTACATCATTTTCGTCTTGTTACGTATTGTTATTTGGTTTTTGTCTTATGTCCTTTATGTCATTTTCATCTTTTATATCATTGTTGTCATCTTTGTTAAAGTCTTTTACATTATTTTCATCTTGTTACATCTTTTTTACGTAATTTTCCTCTTATTTTGTTTTTGTCTTGTTACGTCTTTTACGTCTTGTTACGTTATTTTTGTCTTGTTACATCTTTTTATGCCATTTTTGTCACGCTGTTTTCATCTTCATCTTATGTCGTCTATGTCTTATTACATTTTTTTTACGTTGTTTTACATTGTTCATTTGTGTCTTTGGTCTTTTACCTAATTTTGGTATTGTTATGTATTGTTATGTCATTTTTGTCTTGTTACCTCTTTTTTTGTAATTTTTGTCTTGTTACATCTTTTACATCTTTTTTCGTCTTGTGTTGTTTTCATAATGTTATGTCTTATTTCATAAATTTTGTTTTGTTATAACTTTTACATCATTTTTGTCTTGTTATGTCTTTTATGTCAGTTTCATCTTGTTAAATCTTTTGTGTCATTTTTAACTTGTAATGTATTATGTCATGTCTTGTTAGATTGTATTTTTCTTGTTACACGTTCGTCTTAAGTCTTGAAGTAATTTTTTTGTCTTTTTGTGTTGTTTTTGTCTTGCATTAACACTAAAGTAACAAGCCTGTTTTGAATATGTCAGGAGCAAAAAGTACAGATGTTTGTGTTAAAAGTATTTGTACTTAGTTCCTTCCCATGTCTGTTTTTTGGTCCTGCTGAAAGAGGTTGTTGTTATCAGTTGGACAGTTGTGCTGCTTTATGATTCCTTCTTTGCTTTGACTTTAACTAGTACATATATCAAAGCTTACTAAGACATAATTGGTGAGACAAGTGCTGTATATGCTGCCTTATCTGACATTTGTAGATTTATGGTTGACTGCCGCTCACCCGGTGGGCCAATTGTGGGTCGCCTTGATAAATGGGAGTCAGTGCTCTAAGGTGATTTTGAACGTGACACAGTTCCTGTGGGACTCGGAGAAGGAAGTACTTCACAAGAAATATTTGTGCCCTCCCCCCCTCACCAGATATCACTGCATTTTGCTCCTTTTAGATCCTGTGTTTCCCACCTCATGAACTTATCTTAACCTCTGGATTCTGTATTAAAGGGATAGTTTGGATTATTTGAAGTGGGGTCGTATGAGGTACTTATCAATAGTCAGTGTATTACCAACAGTTGATAGCAGTCAGCGCGCCCCCAGTTTGAAGAAGCAGCAGGACAGGGTCTACTGTGGACAGGGTCAACAACCCACCTACCCAAAAAAGCTCAATATTAGATTAAGTGTGTACTATATTTAGAGCATTTTCACAACTTGACTTTGCCATCAGACAGCATTTTCTGATGGCAAACCACAGTTATACAAGCCAAATATCGCTCTTTCCATACCAACCAAACTCTAGAGGTGAAATCAGTAATTTCACTGCTGAGAACACAGGAGTTGCTGGTCTACTGCTGCCTCGATCTGTCAGTTTGTTTGTGTTATTGTGTGACTTTGGTGTTTTAAAAGGTTCGTTCGAAGTCACCAAAATAACATAACAACATAAACAAACTAAAACACCGAGGCAGCTGTAGACCAGCAACTCCTGTGTTCTACATGATAAAATTACTGATTTTGTCTATGGAGTTTGGTTGGTCTGGAGAGAGTGATATTTGGTGTTTCACCCACGGACCCCTTTTCTGAAGAAAGAGTTCCTCAAGGATTGAAAATCTATCAAGGGTTCTTTGTACCATAATATAAAACTTTTCTCAGTAGATCCACCTAGGTGGGTAGAACCCCCTGGTTGGGTAGAATCCCCTCTTGGATTCTACCCAACCAGACTCTTGGAATATTGAAAGGTTCACAGTAGAAACCTCTTGGTGGCATTTAGATAATGCCCTTGGAATATAAATAGGTTCCTGCTAGAAACTCCTGAGTGCATAGATAAAACGCTTGTAATATAAAAAGGATTTTGGTAGAAACCCTTTGGGTGAGTTCTTGTTGGCACCCTTGAAGGCCCTGGAGTCATTACACTGTAGAAGTGTTCTCTATAGAACTTCCCATGGAGGGTTCTGGGTGAAACCTTTCATAGATGGTTCTCGGTATAACCCTTTAAGCTGGGTTCTAGGTAGAACTCTCCAAGCTTCCAAGTGGAATATTTATAAAAAGGTTGTAACAGGAACCAAAAGAGGTTCTCCCATGGGGACAAGCAGAAGAACCCTTTATGGTTCTAGTTAGCACTGTTATTTCTAAGCGTGTACCTCATACAACCCCACTTCAAATAATCTGAACCATCCGTTTAATGCAGGTTCTACTTGTGTTTCCCAGCTGTGGTTCTTGGGGGTTTGGGTATTGATGGTTTTCATTCAGACTGTTTAATGAGGACTGAATAGACATGAGATACCAGGAGATGCATTTAATTACGTTGTACAATAGAAAACAAGCAGCACTCTGGGCCCCAAAGATCTGCATTGGAACCCGTCACTGCCAGCGTTCTGCATAAAGATGAAAAACTGTAATGACAAAGAGGATATCAACACAGGCGGCTCACTGCTGGGCCTAACAACAGTCCCAACACACACATTGATCTTCTCTTCTCCCTCGCTGAAGTCGGAGAGAACGCAGCACCAAGACGGCCTGATTCAGGCTCCAGTGATCTTTACGATCGAATCAATCACAATAAAAGTAAAGATTCAAATCAGTTTGATCCAGGAGGACAAATTCATCCTTCTCCAGCTGAAATAAGGCCTCCAGAAGGGTTCTTCCTGAAGGGCTGAGGTTCTACCCACAGCCATTTGCTTCTGTCTTCCTTTTTTGAATAAAGGGTTTGTTTAAGTGTTCTTTGTAAGACTAAGGGTTCCATTAAGAACCCTTTTCAAGAGCCCTTTTTGGAAGAAAGAGTTCCTCGAGGATTCTTGAAATCCTTCTCTTTCATCATGGGTCATCAAGGGTTCTTTGTATCACAGTATAAAAGGGTTCTCGGTTGAGAGCCCCTTGGTGTGTTCTAGATAAAACCCTTGTGGTGTAAAATGGTGCTGGGTAGAACCCCCTTGGTGGGTCTGAGATAAACTCTTGGAATATCAAGGGTTCTCAGTATAACCTCCTGATCGGGTTCAAGATAAAACCCTTGGAATGTAAAAAGGTTCTCAGTTGAACCGCCTCAGTGTGTTCTAGATAAAACCCTGGGGAAATAAAAAGGTTCTCAATATAACCCCCTGGGTGGGTTCTATAAAACTGTCAGGATATAAAAAGGTACTAGGTAAATCCCCTCAGTATGCTCTAGATAAAACTCTTGGGATATAAAAATAGAACTCAATAGAACTCCCTGACTGGGTTCTATAAAGCCCTTGGAATGTAAAAAGATTCTCAGTAGAACTCTCTGGGTGCGCTCAAGAGTAAACCCTTGGAATATAAAAGGGTTCTCAGTATAACCTCCTGATTGGGTTCTAGATAAAACCCTTGGAATGTAAAAAGGTTCTTGGTTGAACCTCCTTGGTGTGTTCTGGATAAACCCTTGAGATATAAAAGGTTCTTGGTAGAACTCTCTGGTTTGGTTCTAGATAAATGTTGGTCTTTGAACAAACGGAGTCCCACAGATCTCTTCTGACCATCGGGGAAATAAAAGACACACAATAAAGATTTTGACAAGTTTCCCACGTTGCTGCTCTGTTAATTCAGAGACGGCAGCCAGGACGACATATGTTGGTGCTCAATTACTACATGAAACAACATTTAAAAGTTTAATTATCAGTTATGTTTTTTTTTTTTTTTTATCCAGATGGTTAGAAGAGTCTTTCATAATTTCAGAACAGCTGTAAGTGTTGTAAAATGACCTTCTGTTGTGTTTAAAAATCACAGAGTATTTATCAATGATTTTAAAAAAACGATGCTTCGCTCTGTGACTGAAATAAAATCGTAACAGAGGCACAAACATGAGGCTACTCCAAAACTGTCTCATGTTTAACACCTGGTGCTGCAGGTTGTTTTAATGCTGCAGACGTTATCTGATGTATGATTTGTCCCTTCTGAAAGTCCTACGAACCAACCCAGGAACTTTAATTACAAAGTTGTACAAAATTACACTGACATTAGCTCATAACTTACAGATATAGAGGACTTAATGTCTGATTTTCGTAACATTTTCTTAGTCTATAGTACTGTGATCAAGGTGATTAAATCCAAACTGGGAGACGCCTCCTCTCAGTAAAACTTACCAGAATAAAGTAGGTCTAAAGGTAAGAAAAAAATCACAATAGTCAGATATCTTACCAAAATAACCGTCAGGGTTGCTGAGGGTTAACTTTCCAATAACAGTTGAGCAAACTTGCTGCCCAGCAGAACCTCACTCATCTTTCTCCTTTTCCTGTCTTAAGTTAACTTATGTTAGCAAAACTTTACCTAACTAGCTAGCAGCTGATGTAGATTTGCCAGCTAGTTAGCTAAAGTTTTGCTAACATTAGCGATTAGCTGTAACTAGGTGGCTAACGATCTTCATCACATGGCTTTGTTGAATACTCGATTCTGATTGGTCAGTTACAGCACTTTAAGGTCTGTTATTTCTGTATAACAGACTGTTGCTATGGAAACAGTTCTGATTATAGACTTTGATCAACATTTTGTGTCAAATGGCTTTTCTCAGTGATATTTATTTATTTATTTATTAATTTATTCATTCCTATTATTGTTTCTACTTTTTTGTCCGGTCTGCAGTGTCTTGTATTGTAATGTTTTGGTACATAACCTTGTAACAAGCAGGATAATGTACAGTTAACAGGTCACTATTGCAAAAATAAATCTATAAAATCATTTTAAAATGAATATTTTGAGTCAAATTATTTCATACAGCCCTAATCCTTTAGGATTGACCTGATTGCATCTTTTAATAAACACATTCTCCCATGATCCTCGTGACGTAGTGTGTGGAAAGGTCAAGTGAGGGTGGAAACTTGGAATTGAGCTGGTATGAAATTTAATGTTACACTGCCTCACCAGGCTACAAGAAAATGAATCGGGGCACCGAACAACTAAGGAGCGAGGGCTCTAGTCAGTCTGTGTGTTTTTATCTCAAGCTTTTTATGTTAACATGTGGGTGGGGTTGGTCTTGGGTTTGAAAATAGGGACGTTTTTTGATCCCAGTCCATAACTGGCTGCATGATACCGAACTGGAGTGACTCATTCTCACCCCGAACTGTTCCACTGTCTGTTCTCAATCTGCCTTATCCTGCGTGCCTGCCTCATGGCCTGTTGCAAGATGTTGTCTTCGGAGTTGGAAAAGTAACAAAGCAGTTTCCTCATGTTCGAGCTTCTGAAGATCTGTGGAGAGAATTATTCAAGGCCGTGATGGAGGTGTCCGCCATGTAGAAGGAGCCTCTTCAGCTCTTAGAAATAAAGCCTTTAGCCAGATTATATGACTAAAGTTATGGAGGACAGTATCTTACCTACTAAGATCATTACACAAGCGGGTCCAAAAAGGGTCAAGGGCCATATTATATAAACTTCCAAATCCAAGATTAGATTTTTCTCCTTTTGGTATTACAGAATAAAATCCTAACTAATTACAGGAATCCTAACTCATTTTACATCATCCTATCTTATTTCAGGTTAAGAAATCCTAAATACTCAATCTAACATTGTTTATCAACTTATAAGTCTGCTACCTAGCAACTGATACTACTTTTCTTTCTCACCAAGCTAATTAAGTTTGCAACTGTTGGTTATTTATCTTTGAAACATACTGAAACATACGTTGAAATATACAAAATAAATTGAGTAGCCCATCGATGGACACTTAACTTAAAGACCGATGAGTTATTGGTGTTGATAACATCTGTAGAGCAACCCAAAAATTTTCTTTTTGGTAAATTTACAACAATGCTAACTTAGATGCTGCTAAGCTACTGTAAGCTACCACAGATGTTAGCTGCTGTTAGTTAACACCACAGTTAGTAAACAACCTTGTCAGTTACTGTTAATGAACACCATTATTAGCTGCTGTAAGCTAACACTGCTGTTAGCTACTCTTAGTGAAAACCACTACTGTTAGCTAACACCACTGTTTGCTACTGCCAGAAAACACTACAGTTATTGAACGCTACCATTAGCTACTGTAAGTCAACACTACTGTTAGTCACTGTCAGTGAATAAAACTGTTGGCTACTGTTAGTGACAACACTTCCATTAGCTGTTGTTTGTGAACAACAATACCACTAGCTACTGTTAGCTTCTGTCAGTGGACACCACTGTTAGCAAACACTACTGTTATTGAACACTGCTACTGTTAGCTACTGTTAGTCAACACTGCTGTTAGTCACTGTCAGTGACCAATACTGTTAGCTACTGTTAGTGACAACACCAAATTAGCTATTAGCTGTTCTTTGTGAACAACACTAGCACGAGTTACTGCTTGTGAACAGTACTGTTCGCTATTGTTTGTAATCACTACTGCTAGCTTCTGTCAGTGAACACCACTGTTAGTTACTCTTAGTGAACACTGCTGTTATTGAACACTGCTACTGTTAGCTACTGTTAGTGATCAGTACTGTTAGCTGTTGTTAGCTAACACTAATGTTAGCTTCTGTCAGTGAACACCACTGTTAGTTACTGTTAGTACTGCTGTCATTGAACACTGCTACTGTTAGTGATCAGTACTGTTAGCTGTTGTTAGCTAACACTAATGTTAGCATCTGTCAGTCAACACCACTTAGCTACTGTGAGTGAACACTACCATTAGCCATTGTTAGCTAACAATACCTTTGGCAGATCTTGTTAGCTGTTAGCTAGTTAAGTTAGCTCCTACGACAGGTGGAAAAGTGAAACCTAACAGTTATCCTAAAGTTAGGAGAGTTTATTTAGGATTTGGGGAGGTTAAGATGCTTTTGTAAGAACACTGGCATCAGAACTGTTCATCTTTTAATGTGTTTTTTTCCTAAGTCAGGCTCTAACTCTAATTACCGTGGTTAAACCAAACAGTTGTGCCCCAGTTGTTAAAGCCCACAGGAGTTCACTGTTCCCGAGCACCACAGGCTACCTCTCATCAAAAACAATAACGAGGAGTTTTCACAGATTTGCAGGACACTGACGCAGCAGGGGTTAAAGAAAGTGTACCTCTTAACATTTACACTTTTAATCAGACGTCACACATTTGAACTGCCTCGCAGGATTTCTCTGGGGGCAGATTTTGTTTAAACAGCTGCTCGGTCAGGGTGCTGTTTGAACACTAATATCACACTGAAGGAAAGAGAAGTCATCTGACACCGTACACACTGTGGACCCCTTTTATCATGGCCTTCAATGACATTTGCCATTCAAATTGTACCGCTTTAATACTAGACTTTAATACTAAATGTCCCTCTGTGTTTGTTCCTGAAATTATTCATGGGTTGTTTTCCTACTGAGCCAAAAGATAAAATACCACATGACCTAACAAACATTTCCCTAATTAATATGATTAACTTTACATTTCCAGCGTCTAAAGTGCTCGTCTCGGGGCTCGGCGAGTATTTATCTGGAGAGCCTGGGTAACAGAACAGAATATCATTGCAGGAGTTTTGTGTTCGAGCTGCGGCAGTGTGAATGGCGAAACCCCGTCCTGACTTGTGCAGTCTCATGGGGTCAGACTGTGAAAACATTCTCTTTGTGCATGTCATACCCCCAATTCTGACTTTGACAATATTGCATTCTGCGCGATCTTCCCTCTGGGCATTTCTATCCTTGTGAGCCATAAGATATATAAAAAGACAAACTGTTACAACACAGAATACACTCTGTGCTTTCAGGCTTTAATGGAATCTTCTCATGTACAACACCATACTGTATACATCCTGCATATTTAATGGAAGTCGTGTCTACAGGGGCCGCGCTCAACAACATAAACACCTGTATAATTCAATAACATCTACTGGGAAGCTTCGGTTTTTGTTGCAACTGTTTGACAGCGTTGTTGTTTCTCAGCTCAACCTCATCAGAAAAACTGCTGTTTGTTCTTTGTGCAAGAACCCACACAGTATTCATGTTTGTCGTCAGACGGCGACCTCTAGAGGCCGTAGTAATTATGACTGGAGGAGCATTAATGTGGTGTCAGAATAATAGGAAAAAATAGTT
>JAJHUR010107537.1:0-10213 GCA_027495735.1 Lutjanus campechanus | reverse complement strand
TAATGTTGCGGTCATTGCGTTCACCATATCAACTTAAAAAGGCGACGTGTCAATATTGTGTTCACAACTTGTTTCCACTGCCCCCAAGTGGCCCAAGAAATCAGTCGTTATTATCTTCACTATCTTTCAGACACAATCTGGTTTGAGCTGCACTCGGTGCTGGGTTCAGAGCAAGCTTGCACCCAGAGTTTAACCAAACTGAATGTTTAACCAGGTTGAACTTAATCAGGCACCACTTGGCTCTGCGCAGCGACAAGCTCCATTGCCGTGTACTGAAAACTTTGAAAAACCTATTTTATTGACTGATCTGTTTTGTACTTACTGCTGAGTCCTCGCTGCTCTTAACCAGCCAGCAGAGGCTGCAAGTCATCAACAAGTGCCAGGCTAAAAACAAGACTTCACTTGTTTGTTGCAGGCCACATTTTAGAAACTGACATCCTGAGAAAAGTTTGCTTCATTCTAAACCAGAGCATTTGCAGATTCATTCCATACCTGATGTGTCAACATCTACTCAAGTGAGGCACGATAAGAGATGAATAAAACCATGTTTTGTTAGCCTCGCTGCCATCTCCGCTCTGTATCCAAGTATTCAAGGTCTGCAAGTAAACAAATGAGAGACGCAGGCTTCACTTCAAAATCAGCTGCAACTCACTTAATTGCAAACCAATTTTCATGAAATTTAGTTTGTTATCAACGTGAGAAATTGAACATCATGCTAATTGCTCGTTGGAATTAACTTCAGTTAATGGCGGTGATCTAGTCAGCTCTTTGGCGAAGCATTAACTTCTTAATATCCACAACTTCCACTGGGAAATAACAGGCTCCGACCTACGAACAGGCAACATCAAGTGTAAATTATTCACTTCTTGTAATCTTCTAAACAGATACTAAAAAGTTCTAAATGAATAACAATGTTAAATGGAGAAGTTTGGACCTATTGTCCCATTTATTGTTGTCATAGTTTATACTGTTATATGAGCCCAGGATGTTCAGTTACAACCCTATTACATGATTCTATGCATCTCAAGGGAAACTGAGACCATACAATACAAAAACACTTCGTTAAAAACTTTGCAAATTGCTGTTGGTTGCATCTGGCAGTCGTGATGGCATTGCCGAAGATTCTTCACCATCTGTTGCCTGATCTGCACTCTACTGAGTGCGCTCTTCTAGTTGCAGGTTTAATTACACTCCGTCCTCGATGGTTGTAGCAGAGGCAGCATCGAGCAGTGAACGGCTCAGTATGCTTGAATGAAGCGAGTTTGTAGAAGATGCCATTCAACCACATCTAAAAGCAAAAGCATATTTGAAAGGCGACAAAACGCAGTGAATTGCAGCTGGATTGTCAGTTTTGAAAGTTACAAAAGTTGTCAGGTGCAGCCTCCTCATTTATGATGTCGGTGAGGTGTGAGGGGAGAGGGCTTCAGACACTGTGAGATGATCTAAAAGTACTTTGTCTAAAGCGTACGTAGGCCTTAAAGGAACAGCTAAAAACCAAAAATACATATATTTGCTCCGACCTGTAGTGCTATTCATCCATCCAGATAGTTTTGTTATGAGTTGTAGAGATTTAGAGATATCAGCTGTAGAGATATCAGCCTTTTCTCGAATACAGTGGGCATAAATGCCACTCAGCTTGTGGTGCTCAAAGCACAAAAGAAAAATGCATTTGAAAAATTCAACACCGGTCTCTCTTTCCAGGACTCATGACCCGGTTACTCAAGATAATCCCCAGACCTTGTTATGAGCAGTTTCATGTAGGAACTACTTTCTTTTTTTTTCAGTGGAATGCACCAGATCTACTTTATTTCTACTTTCTGCAGAAAGAAAAATATGTATTTTTAATTTTGGATCCTCATTATTAAGAACCATCCATTTCAATTGACATGACTAAAACATCCTTCCCGAACACTTGTCAGTCTTTCTCAATGGCGCTGGCGTGAACGTGAACACAAATGGAGTGAAGCATCGCCGCATCCGAGCCGTGCTGCTACTCTCACATACAGTAATACACACTCCACTCTTTGCAACGCAAACCCTGCACACTCGTCTATTTAATCCGTCATGCTCCGCTCGCTCTTTTGTTCTGCATAAGCTGCGACTGCTACACCGCTCACTGCGAGGATCACTGCATCATCATCATCATCGTCGTTGTCGTCGTCACCATGCTGCTTACGTTTAGCATTAAATCAGCCTCACCTCCGCCCCTGCATTCACCTGTAGCTGCTGATTGTAGTGAGTCACTCCCTAATCCCTCTACGTGTGGGCTTAAGTTTACGCTGCAGGGAGTGACGAGGTCTGGCTGATGTGCTTAGATGTCAGACATTTACTACACTTTTTATTCTCGTAGTTAGTAATGACGCAATGTATGATTATGCAAGAGGAGACAGAAAAAATATGCAGCAAAAAGTTAACTTGTTCATTAGATATGAAATAATGCTACAGGTCAGGCTTTCAGCCGTAAAACCATGTGATATATGAGCGCTCACTGTGACACAGTGCGCTGCAGAAACACTAGCTCATGTCCTTAGAAAGGAGACGTGTCATGCATATCATCATGTCATATGATTTTTCTATCCCCTTGGCGCATGTCCTTTAATCTCCCATTCCCTTGTTCACCTTTGCAGGCAGACAAAGTCGTAATGTTAAGTTCAGTCACAACTGACAGCAGAAACGTGCTACAGCCGCAACAAAGACAAAATGTATCCCTGCCGCCCATGCAACTCCTTCACATGTCCTTCTGACTGAAATATACAATATGTAACACTTACTTTTATCACTACTCTAAGGATACGGGATGACATGTTCACTTATTCAATTTCTCCCTTTATCTTCCCTCTACGAGCTGCACGGCAATATCTACAAACAACACAGCGCGCTACTTGTTCAATTCAAATCCACGGGGTCTCAATTACCGAGCATCACACTATTTTGTGTGATGTGTTGATTCAGGCCAATGAGACAGGTGTAATTTTAACACAGGAAAATCTGGGCTAGTGGAGCTTTAGCTCCTGCATGCATCAATGATCAAGTAAATGCCTCAAAAGTACCACACAAGATGGTGAAGAACATGAATGCAGTTGATGGTAAAAGTAAGTCAGTGTGTTATGATGCAAAATGAACAACTGAACTGATTATGAGTTTGAATGCAGTGAAACATTCAAGTTACAAATGAATCACAACTAGCTTTATTTTGTCTTATTAGGTTAGTCTTGCGATAGACCTGCTATTACAAATGCTATTTACAACTCTTTATCTGGAAGTGTCTGAAAATAAATATCTGAAAATGGTCTTAAAGGGATAGTTCAGATTTTATGAAGTTGTCTTGTATGATGTGTTTATCCATGGTGAGTGTTTTTTCTACAGTACGTGGCAGGTGGCACAACCCCATTTTGGAGAAGCAGCAGGAATACCAGTGTAGGAAGCTAAGCACTGAACTGCTGTGGACAGGGTCAGCAGCAAAACAGATGTTACCCACTGAAAAAAAAGGTTCACCTAAAAAAAATCTACAAGAAAAATCTACATCTTCCTTCAAGTCAAATATTGCTCTCTGCAAAGCCACCAGACTCCTTTGGGGAAAAAACAATAATTTTACCTCGTAGAACACAGGAGTTGCTCGTCTACTGCTGCTTCGATTGATTAGTTTGTTTGTGTTATTGCTTGACTTCAGTGTTTTTAAAGGTTTGTCCAGAGATACTGTAGTGACACACCGGTGCTCCTCTCTGCTTCTCTAAACTGGGGGCATACTGTAGGTGATAGACTGACTATTCATAAGTATATCAATACAACTGTTCACAAAAATTAGGCATGGGAATCGCCAGAGGCCACATAATATCACAGTACATGTGATTTTACATATTTTGCGATATGCTGATATATTGCCAATTATGTCCAAAAGAAAACTTTGTCAACATCTGTTTTATCTTATAAGACAAAGTTTTCAGTCCGTTCGTCTCACTTCAGTCAGTTAAACTGCATCAAAATTAGATGTGTCAAGCAGACAAACTGACCAATACTGTCATAAAAACCTGCCACTGCAGCTGATTGTGACCTCTGCGCGCCTCAGCAGAGAAAAACTCAGCACCATCTAGTGGACTGAAAAAAAGCAATTGATTTTATAATTCTGGTACCAAAAAGTTTAATATACAATACAGTACAAATGATTTATATCATAAAAGATTAATACTTTTCATATCTGTATAATAATATGATATTGCCAAGCAAAATATCATGATGCAAACACTGTATCAACTTGACTGCTGAACTTTCTCATCCCTTTAAAGGGACACTTCACCCCAAAATCAAACCAAATATTTTTCCCCCCAGTCTATAGTGCTATTTATCCATCTAGATTTTTTTGTTGTGAGTTGCAGGCTTTTGGAGAATTCAGCCATAAAAGACGCCTGCCTTCTCTCCAATATAATGGAAATTAAATGTCACTCAGCTTGTGGTGCTCAAAGCACAAAAAAAAAAAGACAATTGAAAAACCAGTGTCTCTTTCCAAAAATCATGACTCAGTTCCCCAAAATAATCCACAGACCTTGTTGTGAGCAGTTTCATGTAGGAACTACTTTCTTTCTGCAGTAGAATCTAACAAAACTACTTTATGAAACTGCTTACTATAGCACTAGGGAACTGTTCCGTTAAGAAAACTCTTCACACTATATATACCAGTGGACCTACACCATCTACTGTACTTTCTTTAACCTAAATCCAGGGAAAAAAGCAGCACCATTTTCCATCACAAGACCACTACTTTTTCCATCTTCCATACGTCTGCCTGCACTACGGGGTGCTTGTTTTGGTTTTATCCATGATATCCAACCAGCCACTTGTAGGGATCATAGTATTGATGTTGACATTTACTGAGGAGCCTGAAATAAAGGGAAGGAGGCAGCCTCTGCAGGGAGTGAGTTTCTTACAGGCTAGAGGAAGGAAAATTGGAAAGTTCAATAGGAAAATTGAAAAAATTGAGATATCTTATCAAGCCCCGATATCTTATCGAGAAAATCTGAGAGTGCACAAAAGCACATGATTGAGGAAAATAAATCAAAGCGGAGATCTCTTTTTGCAAATAAATGCCTGGTCGGCTGTTTACAGTGTAGCAGTGTTTGTGCTTTTCTTACCAGAGCAAACATCCTGTCTGTCCTGTTTTATATGTCGTCCTCCAACCTTTATGAGAACCTTTCACCAACTGGTCCTTCTCTTACACACTGATTTTTGACTTTATACGCTGTGTGTGTGTGTGTGTGTGTGTGTGTGTGTGTGTGTGTGTGTGTTAGAGACTGTGTGTGTTGTGTATTGTGTATTGAGCTGCCATAGTAGGTCCATTGGTATTCAGTGTGGGTCCCTCTCTTCCTGCTGCAGTCATCTCTGCAGTCTGGGAGACACAGTATAACACACACTCCTATTCAACTCCCCACACTTTCTCTTTCCTCTCCTCCATCTTGATCTATCTATCTATCTATCTATCTATCTATCTATCTATCTATCGATCGATCGATCTGTCGATCTGTCGATCTATCGATCTATTTATTTACATTTTCATACCTAGAAACTACAAGCACACATGTAGTTTCGTGGCTGCACTCGCATGATAGAAAACACTTGACTTCTCTCTCTGTCCTTTGCAAACACCAACTTGTGTTCCCCTCACCTTTCCGATCAAACAGGAGGTAATGGCTGGCAGCAGACATGAAAGCGTTCACACACACACACACACGTGCATCGTCAGAGTGACCTTGAAATGGCATTTGCGCCACACACACCTGTCACCTCTCAGCCCGGCCTTTTTCTTTTGGGTTGGTAATATGAACGATCGGACTGATCACCGCGCAAAAACGGTGACGGACAGTTCGGTGATGGGACCGGAATGTCTTTTTTTCCCCCCGTAAAAGCGGAAATGAATAAATGGCCAAAAAGTGGCACATGGAGAGAGAGAGCAAGCGCAGGAGAGAAAGAAAGGGAGGTAAACTGATCACCGGTGGACATCTCAGGGGGATTGGATCTGTCTCTGTCAATAAACATCTGAAATTACAGCTCTCTTCACTTGTGTGTGTGCGTGTGTGTGCGCTGCTGGGTGAGGGCACTCCTGGCTCTGAGTGTGTGTGTGTGTTTGTGAGCGTCATGTGTAAGTATTGAGTAAATGGCCGTGGGTGTGTTGAAAAGTTAATGGCAGCAACAGATCCAGCTAATGGTTTGACTAACTAACTACAGCGCAGCACCGAGACTCACTGACTAATTAATGATCGGGCTCAAGGTCACTGATTAGAAGCCGTTCACACTGGCTGACTGACTGCAGTGTTCATGAGTTTAATAGTTTTTTATAAATCTTGTGAATAATCTCTCTCTCTTGGTGTTTCATATCTTTCTTGCTTCACTTTCATGATCCCTGTTATTATTTTATTTCATTACGCCTTTCATTATCTGCCTGCTGCACCTAATCTTTAATCTATTAATCTGATTTGCTTTCATGTGTGTCTGTTTGCCTTCACGCCCTTTATTCTGCCTCCGTCTGCTGTGGAGTCTTTCTGCGTCTTTCAATCAGTCAGTCGATCCACTTTCCTTCACACCTGTAACGAGAAAAGATAAAAGAGATAAAAGACGACAACGAGAAGAAAGGGATGTTTGTCTGCGTTTCCATCTGCACTTTTAACTCTCTTTCTGTCATTTATTGTGCATCAAACATTCATACTTCACTTTCCCAAAACATCACACATGCTAATAACTGTCAGACTCCACATTTGTTAGCATGTATGTCACCATCACTTCATCAAACATGTCTTGTTTGTTTTGCCCAATCGGATAACAGCGAAAAGTATCGGATTTTCCCCCGTCGGCGTGTCTTAACAAACAAGGAAATGAGTTTTTAACAAGCTCCACATTTGCATAATCAAATGGAACGCGTGTCAGCCGTGATATGTGGCGTGTCCAAAGTAGTTTGAAAATCTGATTTCATAATGTTTCTTGGAACAAGAGGGAAAAAAATGCCAATTAACTTGTGTCATGTATCATTTTTGTGTTTTGTTCATTTATAAATCATTTAATTTTGCTTTTTATGTGTTATTATATCAGAAAAATTAGTTGTTAATGGATAGCTTCACAATTTCC
This sequence comes from Lutjanus campechanus, assembly GCA_027495735.1. Classification (NCBI taxonomy): domain Eukaryota; kingdom Metazoa; phylum Chordata; class Actinopteri; order Lutjaniformes; family Lutjanidae; genus Lutjanus; species Lutjanus campechanus. The sequence continues at coordinate 3,103 of JAJHUR010107537.1, read as the reverse complement.
TAGAGATGAGAAGTAGCTTTAACTCCATTACTATACTTAAGTACAGTTTTCGGGTATCTGTACTTTACTTAGGATTTATTTTTCTGACAACTTTTAACTTTTACTCCCTACATTTTAACACAAATATTGGGCCTGTTATTTTAGTTTTAATGCATGTGAGGGGAATTGTTTGGTTGTTGTTGTTGTTTTTTTTTGGGGGGGGGGGTTATTTTTTATTTTGTTTTGCATCATCGGTCCCACCATCCCATGCACGACAGACGGAACAACACAAACAGACATAAAAGATGTAATAAGATGTAGTAAGATGTAATGATGCGAAAACAAAAAAAAGGTAACAAGAACACCATGCATGAAGTTTCTTTTAGTCCACTAAAAAGCACATCCTGGGCTTTCCGGTGCCGTGACACACATGTGGGTGTGGCCAACAGAGCACATCTTCTGTCATTTCAAAATGGCAGGAATTTCAACATTTTTTTTTGACAGTAAAGGAGTTAAATGATCAATCAAAAAAAGATTTATAAGTTTATTTCAGTGTTAAACCTTTAAAAATAGACATTTTAACCCATGTCCTTTGTGGGGGACAGCAGAACTTACTTCGGGAAACCGAGCGCAGAGTGAGGCAGGACAGTTTTTGATTTGTGTGACCACATGATCAGCATATGAGGTCAAGTCACGCAAAGAAGTGGACTTGTACTGTAAAGTAATAAATGTTATAATTTGTTTTTATATTTATTTCCAAATCAAATGAGAAAGATTTAATTTGAAATGCAGAGAAAATGATCATTACCATATTAATACTTTGCAAGCTGTTTTTTTGTAGAAAATATTGATCCAATGTCGAATAAAAGGCCCATGTTATAAAAAATAAACTAAATCAAAAAAACTAAATATGAAAACCCTCTTTCTTCCAGGTCTTAGGAGGGTCGTGTGAACTCAGCAACATGTAACATCACTAACATCCAAACTTAGTGATAGGTGATAAAATCTACAGTCTTTGTTCTGTACATGTGTATAAATATAATCTTAAATTTATCTGAAACTAACAAAAGACTTCAACAGTCTAGAAAAATCAAGTGGGAGTCTTCCAAAATGACTCTTTTTAGTTCTGAATTTCCTTTGTGTTTCTGTTGTTCCACTGCGGCTCTGCACACGAACACTGTCTGCAGAAACATAAAGAGGGAATTTTGTATTAAAAAGACAGTAACTTTGGAAAATACCCGCTTAATTGGACTGCTGAGGCCAGAACGAACAGGAGGAACAATTACAGCGAGCAAGAAGTGTTTCACGGTCCATATGGGCGACTGACTGTTGTTTTAAGATGCACTCCAGAAAATGCTTTAGGATCCAGCTAAAAACTAAATTATTCAGAGTGCCATCAAATTCAACGACACAAGTACACCGACTGTACGTACGCAACAACTCAAAGACTCATACATAGTACTTATGGTCAGCGAGTATCCAGCACTGGCTCAGTTTGTGCAGTATATCTGGCATCAGTGGTATCTGTCAGCATCAATCTACTTTAGTGCTTTTATGCGTATGAGTGTGTGTGTTTGTGTGTTTTGTGCTGTTGTTGTGGCAATTGCATTAACAGTTTTTTTTCTGCCCAGATGCTTGTGATAACTGTCATACTTGTAAGCAGCCAAAGATGAAATAGGTTGATGATTGAACTACTGGAAACATCTTTTTCTTCCATTAGTCTTTATAAGAATGAAAACAACACACATGCAAGATCAAATATACGCACACACGCAGGCTAAAATTACAATTTCCTTATGTTAGGCGAGAAAATTCAGATGCATTGGATGAAAAGAAACTGTAGCTCAGAAATGTGTGTGTGTGTGTGTGTGTGTGTGTGTGTGCATGAGGGAGAGAGAAAGAGTAACAGCATGCCATTAATCTTTCACACAGAGGATTGGGGAGGCAATCTGTTGGCTATCATAGATGATACATGAGCCGCTATAGAATGATTCGCCTGTTGCATACCAACACACACACACACACGACACAACTGCGCGTCCAAGCGACACACACACACACATTCACACCGCACAAACGCACTTCCCACACTCGCACGCTGACATGTCACTTGAAGAATCAAGGACGTCACTCCCAGAGCCCACCCACGAACGCCGAAACACGCTCGTACGGCGACGAAATACACAAACACACGCATATTCTTTTGCGCGTGCAAGAGCGCACGTTCTCACATGTGATCTCATCTGATTCAAGCGTGCCCTGTCGACCTCCCTCTGGTAGGTAAACATGTTCTTCAACTTGGCTCCAAGGCCAAACACCGATGAATACCTCCCTCTCTTTTCTTCATTCACACACACACACGCACAGAAAATATATCAAGGACAACACATTTAGAAAAAGACATGTTGTTAATCATGTTGCCTTCAACCGTTCTATTTTATTTCCTTTCTTGCGTGGTTGCCTCTCATGCCTCCTGAGATACAGAACCATTTTAGATGTTCTGTCGTAGATCAGTGGTTCTCAACCTTTTCAAGTCTCGAGAACCCCCCAGAATAATCAGGATGGCGACGTGCAACCCTACCCCGTACCTCCATCTGCCTGAGTGGCTCTTAACATCGTTACTTTGACTCCCTTAAACACACTATAAAAGCTATTCTTAGGAGAATTATATCACTGGTACAGACGATGTAATGTAAAAACCATTTCCCCGTCTAATATGGCCTCATTTCCTATAATACCAAGTGCTGGACTGAGTAGTTATAACATAAAAAAATGAATATTTTATGTTACAAAATGCAAATGTTGCTTTTTGTCAGTGTTTGAGGCTGTTAAAAACATGGAGGTTCATGTTAGTAATTGTCTTATCAACCTCATCAGTTTTTTTTCCCTGGCTTGTAGTGCTGTTTATCCTTCTAGATTTTGCAGAGGTTTGGAGAAGAGAAATTGTGTTTTAGAGATATCTGCCTTCTCTCCAATATAATGGGACTAAAACCAGTGTACTCAAGATAATCCACAGACCTTGTTGTTAGCGGTTTCATGTAGGTAGACATCTGTACAGCCAATATCTCCAAAACTCTGCAACTCATGCCAAAATAAACTAGATGGATAAACAGCACTACAGGCC
>JAJHUR010107536.1:8764-19954 GCA_027495735.1 Lutjanus campechanus | reverse complement strand
ATTGCAGTGAATTGAGGAGTACAATATTTCCCTGCTTGCAGAAAGTGGCATGAAAAGAAAATACTCAACTGAAGGTACAAGCAACTCAAATTTGTACAAGTAGGACACTTGAGTAAATGTAATCAGAGCCGGATCGGATCGGATCAGAGCAGAATTTGATTTGGTTACAAAGTTTTTTGATCACAAATCCATGTCAGTAAGATACATTTAATGGTACTCTATTGTTTGTTTCTTGTATACAAGAAACAAACAAGAGTACAATTAAATGTATCTGTATAACTATATATAGTTATTCAATCATGATAATAATAACTAGCAAAACCATAATAAAGACATTGTCATCTTGACTGTACAACCTCTGACCAGAATGTGACTTTATACTCACCGACCACTTCATTAGGTACACCTGTTCAACTGCTCGTTAATGCAAATATCTGATCAGCCAGGATGGTCCGAAAAAGAGAAAATATCCAGTGAGCACCAGTTCTCTGGGCGAAAATGTCTTGTTGATGCCAGAGGTCAGAGGAGAATGGTGGTTGGAGATGATAGAAAGGCAACAGTAACTCAAATTACCAAACATTACAACCAATGCAGAAGTCTCTGCATACTTTGCACTTTGCATCTCTGAATGCAAAACAGGTCGAACCTTGAAGCAGATGGGCTACAGCAGCAGAGGACCACACCTGGTGTGACTGCTGTCAGCTAAGAACAGGAAACTGAGGCTAGAATTCACACGGCTCACCAAAATTGGACAGCAGAAAACTGAAAAGCGTGGCCAGGTCTGATGAGTCAACGGTTCAGGCTGCTGGAGGATATTTTCTTGGCACACTTTGGGCCTCTTGCATCGTTTAAACACCACAGCCTACCTGAGGACTGTTGCTGACCATGTCCATTCCTTTATGACTTCCAGCATGATAATGTGCCATGTCGCAAAGCTCAGATCATCTCAAACTGGTTTCTTGGACACAACAATGAGTTCTCTGTACTCCAGTGGCCTCCACACAGCCACCAGATCTCAATCCAACAGAGAACCTTTGGGATGTGGTGGAACGGGAGAGTCGAATCATGGATGTGCAGCGGACGAATCTGCAGCTACTGCGTGATGTTATCATGTCAATATGGACCAAAATCTCTGAGGAATGTTTCCAGCACCTTGTTGAATCTATGCCACGAAGAATTAAGGCAGTTCTGAAGGCAAAAGGGAGTCCAACCTGGTATTAGCAAGGTGTACCTAATAAAATGGCCAGTGAGTGTATAAGCAGGTTTATAGTTGTACAATAATTATGACCATACTTCCCCGCAATGTCTGTAAATTTTCATTACTACTTCAGGTTACACTAATGTGTATTATCCTTACAGGGATCAGCTGTACCTCACAATTCTGAATGAAAAGATGAATGTAAAAAGAACACTTTTCTTTGTGATGGGAACAGAAGGAGAAGGTTGGCGTACAATCACAACTTGCAGCTTTTAGTGTACATACGACAACTTATTCTGTCCTCATCAGAGTTGACTTGGATAAAGACAGGAGAAGCTGATGAGACATTTGTCTATTTGAACACTAAAAGCTGTGAGGTTATGGAGGTTAGCGTTGTGTTCCAGCTCTTTAAACCTGTGGTCCTCCCTGAGAAGGATGCCGATTCACGCTGCCTTTTAATGAGTTTTAATGTGCAACACATGCACAGACTCGGTTAAAATATGTACATGTCTTGTATTATTCTCCTCGTCAAGTGTTTTTTCTTGCAGTTTAACAGAGTGGTAAGATGAGTTCTGTTTTTGCAGAAAAAGGAAGTGCAAAAGCCAACCCAAATATTGCTCTGCCGAGTACCTGTGGGGTTTCCCTCTCCGAGATAGACACACACGAAGTTTGCCTGGTTGATCTCGGCGCGTTGCATGGTAAGGCTACACTTGCTATCCTGGAGTCCTGGAGAGAGACGTGTGGGATTCCTGTCTAAGGTGCTGGGAAAGGATTAAAGGATTCTGTAGCACTTTTATGACTCAAATGTAATGTGGGAGGTTGTATAGTAGAAATACATTCATTGGTGTGGACCTATGAGCATGTGTCTGTAATATGTTTTCATGTTTGTGTTTGTGCATGTGCACCAGCTGGCCTAGGTGTGTGTGTGTGCGCTTACTTACTGACAATGGTCCACAGTCAGCTCGCTTCAAACATAGATTGTAGATTAAATAGGGATTAAGAACAAGAGGGTTTAAGAAGCAGTATCTTGAGTTTAAAGTTTTAAAAGACTGATCTGTTTAGGTTATGAAGGGCCTTAAAGGTGAGAAGCAGGATCTTGTAGTCGATGCTGTGTTTAATAGTGAGCCAGTGAAGCTGCTGAAGGACAGGAGTGATGTGCTCAATGGTGGGAGTTCGGGTAATAATTAGGGCAGCTGAATTATGGACCAGTTGAAGTTTATGTAGGCGAGAGCAATGGACAAAGACGGTTGATATTGCGTAGATGAAAGTATGCAGACCGAGTAACATGATATTTGTGCTTCGAAAGAGAGCGGAAGTAGGCTTGGTGGAAAGGTAGATCTGGGTGTCGTCCGCATGGCAATGGAATTACCATTACCTGAAAATCTTACCAAAGGGTAAAATATGAATATGGTTATATTTTGACAATGACCAGGGGACATGAGGTATTTTTATGAGGGGAGCTTTCAACATATTCCATGAATGGTGACCAAGTTGCACTAAGTTTTTCATGACTATAAACCCTTTTCAAGGCAGCCATTTTGACATGAATTAGTCAATATTAAATAAATAAATAAAAATGGCTATAAAACAAATTAATTAAGTAATTTGTTAATTAATTAATAAACATTTTATTTATTTGGGGGATTTTATTTCCCAATACCACATTTATTTATTTCATTATTTCATATTTATTTAGTCATGCAAATGCAGGGGCATGGTTATCTCATACATTCAGACAAAAGCAACAGCAACCAGAACTATTTTATTAGAGTTGTGTTCAAGATGAGCCAGACTTGGGCAGAATCGATCACCAAAAATTGCTGCTGCAATTTACTTGATCCTGACGATAAACTGATGACATCAAGGTGGCCGCAATTTTTAGAGCCCAAGTATAAATGTATAAGAATTAGAAATAAAAAGAGTGGGGAAATAAATAAGTGTGACATTTTAAAATAAAAGCCCCTGAAAGAAATAAAACTGTTTATTTATTTATTTATTTATTTATTTACTTACTTAATTACTTATTTACTTAGATAATGAATATTAAAATATGATATTTGTATTACTTAATATTATAAAATGGCTTTCCCTGCCCTGCCTCTGGGCTGCATCATTTAAGTAGGGTTTATAACGCATTGTGGCGGTCGTGTCTAGATGGTAACTCCAGACCCGCGAAAGATCTCGCGAGACTGATCATTTTAACCCAAACCATGATCTTACACTAATCTCTCCATAACCAAGTCTTAATGTCCCTAAACCTACCCAAATCATAACCAGAGCGTTGCTGTCATATTACAAAACATGATTTGTTTGTAGAAGGCGCCAAATTAAGAAACAAGTTGTGCAAATCTCGCGAGAGTTTCTCAAATGGGGCGTTCCATTCTAAACACTGTTCGCCTAGTTTGAACCTCGCCGACCACCGTACTACAGTATTAGCAGTGAGGAGTGTCCACCGCCAACAGCAGGAGTGTGTCCGGTGTGTGGCATGCAGAAGAAGTCTGACACCGCTGAAATGATCAAACACACTCTGTCACATTTGGAGAAGAGCAGACAGCGACACAGCGACGTTTAGTCGACGGTTCAGACAACACTGTTACTACTTCTTACTGCTGTTACCTCACGCCATTGTTATGTCATCGGCCGTGGGAAGAATGGTTCGGCCGTAGTGTTTAAGTCTTCCTGTGGACAACCTGTGTTTTACTGCGTCAGTGACCGTGATGCGTTTCAACGAGAAGGAGCTGGTGTCCCTGAGCCGACAGCCCTCAGAGAAGGCGGCCGAGCTGGGCATGAGAGGACCCAAGAAAGGAGACGGTAACACGGTTCATGTATTTCACACTGACTTCCGCTTCATGTCGTTTTTTTTGCAGCTAATGTTTGGATCAGAAACCGTCAGCTGTGGTGGCAGCAGTGCTGCGTGTCTGTGTTGTGAAGCTTGTTCTCAGTTCCCTTTCGTTATCACACAGTTGTAAAGAAGAGGCTGGTGAAACTCGTTGTCAACTTCCTTTTTTATTTCCGGACTGATGAGGAAGAGGTCAGTTGAATCAGTATTTGAATACCTGGTCATACTGCATTTGCTGTCACGGCATGTTACCTGCACCTCATGATGTGTTGAGTCAACTTCCTGTAAAGGACAACCTCACCTCAAGGGACAAAAACACATTTTTCTTCTGGCCTGTGGTGCTGTTAATCCGTCTAGTTTATTTGATGTGAGTTGCAGAGTTATTAAATTATTGGGCATAGAGATGTCTGTCTTCTTTCCAATATAAAGTGACACTGGTTTTGAATTTTTTAAATAAGTTTTGGAGATGCCAGCCATAGAGATACCTGCCTTCTCTCCGGTACCATGAGACTAAGTGGCACTTGGCTTGTGGTGCACAAAGCATTAAAAAAAAAAATACATTTGAAAAATTCAAAATCAATGTATCTTTCCAGAAATCATGACCCGTTGAGTCAAGATTACCCACAGACCTTCTCGTGAGCAGTTTCATGCAGGAACTTTTTTTTTTCTAGTACAAAAGAGGAGAGTAGAAAGAACTTCTTTCTTTCTAGTAGAATAGAAAGTAGTTTCCAGTAGATTTTTAAAGAAGTTTTGCTAGAGTCTACTGCAGAAAGAAAGTAGTTCCACATGAAACTGCTCACAATATTTATACATTTAATACCTTTTGGCACTTTGTGCACCACAAGCCGAGTGCCATTTAGTCCCATTATATTGGAGATAAAGCAGGCATCTCTATGTCCAATAACTCCAAAACTCTGCAACTTGCACTAGAAAAATCTAGATGGATAAATAGCGCTACAGGCCTGGGGAAAAATGAGTATTTTTGATTTTGGGGTGAACTGTCCCTTTAAATCATAATTAAGTCATTATTATTTCTTTGTTAGCCAATTGGAGCTTTGCTGCTGGAGCAGTGTCGAGTGGAGAAAGAGGACAGCCAGACCTTCTCTATTGGTGAGCTACGGTGACCTCAGAGTTACATTTCCTGTTTCACATTAAAGGCATGATTTGTATGATTAGAAGTGGGGTTGTATGAGGTATCATCAATAGTCAGTGTATTGGCTACAGTAGATGGCGGTCGGCATGCCCCCAGTTTGGAGAATCAGAGGGGAGCACCAGTGAAGAAAGCTGACCACTGAACTGCTGTGGACGGGGGCAGCAGCAAAATGTATTTATCCACCTAAAAAAGGCCCAGCTAAAATAGATGTGTCTGTTCAAGTGTTCGCCATATTTAAAATTTTTTGCCTGTTTCCGATAGGAAACTGCTGTTTATGATAGGAAACTGCTGTTATATAAACCAAATATCACTTTCTCCAAACCTACCAAGCTCCATAGCTGCCTCGATCTGTTAGTTTGTTGTTATTATTGTGTGACTTGGAAGAATCCAAATTCTTTTAAAACAATGAAGTCACACAATCATGGCAGTTGTGGATGAGCAACTCCCCTGTCCTGCAAAGTAAAATGGCTAATTTCACTAATGAAGTCTGGTTGGTTTGGAGCGGTCGATATTTGGCTTATATATTAGCAGTCGCCCGTTGGAACAGGTTGTCTGACAGCAAGGTGAAAAATTGAAAATATTCTAAATATAGCATTCACTTAAACTGATATTGATTGTGGCTAAAATACATTTCGTTGCTGACCCTGTCCACAGCAGTCTTCTCTGCTTCTTGAAACTGCAGTCGTGCAAACCATCTTCTACTGTCGTTAACACATTGACTATGGATAAGTACTTCGTGCAACCCCACTTCAGTTAATCTGAACTGTTCCTTTAATAATCTACACTTTCTCACTTGCTGACTGGCTGTATGATCTTTTGTTGATAATGTGACCGAACTGCAATAAAGAAACATATTATGGCTCTTCATGACTATGTCAGTTACTGGTTAACTGTTAAATGATGTATTGCTAAGTACTTCTATGTGTTTCTCTTTGTAGCATTTCTGGATGAAGCAGAGAGGAAGTACCTGTTCGAGTGTGACTCTGAAGAACAGTGTGCAGAGTGGGTAGACGCCATTATCAAGGCCAGGTAGGACTGAAACTCTTCTTGCTGATTCTGCCTTTGACACCAAGATCTTGATTATAGTTCCGATAATCATTCATTTCAGTCAGTCTTTTATGTGTTTTACTTGTGTCTTGCTGCATAACCAGTTACCCTCCAGGAACAAAAATAAAGTTTTAAATTCCTCTGCTGAATATCATTACGAGCTGAATACTTTGAGTTCAATGGCTGGCAATAGAACTGTGCAGTTTAATACACTTTAAGACTTGTGATTGTCTGCATTAAAGACTAAATCATGTGATGTAAACGATAAAAAGGTAAAATCAAAATGATTAATAGATAGAAAATAGTCATTTGTTGCACATTGGGTTGTAACAGAACACAAAATGTCTGGTTTGATACATACAGGTCACAGTTTTGTATATTTTTGGTACAGTCAGAAAGAACCATTTGTATTGTTCCAACTTAATTACAAAAACAAAAACTATGTTCTAAGGATGCACCGATCGACCGGCCAGAGAACGGAAGTGTCACATATCTGACTCTGTGCCCGTCATATTCACCAACGTTCTGCACGATGGTCATGCCATGCGCGCAGCACACACACACTGATCCAGCGTTAACCACCCACAAAAGCGCTGATCACAGCCACACACACTCAGACACATGCTTGCATGAAGTCGGTGTTAGCGACTGAATCCAAGAACAGGGTTAAGAGAACACAGAGTCTACGAGGAGACACAGCAGCTGAGCAGCTGACGATGTTGCAGAACAGCTGTAAACTTTGTAGCTCTTCATGCTAATGTTAGCCAGCAGCAGACTGCTGTTCACAGAGGGGCAGTTAAAATCTCACCTTCTGTTCTGGCTGAAGAATAAACAACCTGTTTCGATGCGTCTCCTCAAACATTTTCTCATCCAGACTCATTTAACTTTTCCTTCTGGTTTTCTCACTGCAAAGCTTTAGTACAGCAACTGTTGCACTGTCTGTCTCCAGTTTGTCTGCATCTGCTTCCACATGAGATCACATGAAATCATGTCCTGCAAAATCCCATGAGATCTTGTACATAATATTAATGTAATAATATAATAAGGCCTGGCTGTAACCTGGAGGACTTTTGGAGAAAATGTGAAATAGTATTTAATGAATATTTAATAGTCTGTTTTATTATGAACATCCAATTTAATCTTACAAGAAAAGTTGCAAAAATGTTTGTGAATGCTGTCAGTTATAGTTCTTAGAAAGACTGAAAATCAGATACGTATCAGCAGGTCAGGCCCTTAAATTGGAAATCGGAATCGGTGCATTTCTTGAATGAACATTATAGACTTAAGAGCTCCGTTCTTCACCGCTGAATATGGTCACATGTCTGCAGCGATAAGCGTCGCTCTGGCGTTGGTCAAACCTTTGGCAGGTCTTCATGTTCAGTGGGATGTTAGTCGAACAACTTGCACCTCAGTGTGTTTTAGCCTCCGGTAACAGACTCACATGGGTGAAACCGTCACAAATGAATGATGTAGCTGTTTCCAGGGATATAATGTCAACATTGTGACTTGTGTTAAACATTTTCCAATTGAGCCATCACTACTTGACCTTGTGTTAAAGTTTACTGGCAAACCTACAATCCTTCCAAACAGGGCGTGATCTTATTCTTTATTCCAGCTTCCTTGCTGTTTTTCTGGGTGGAAGTTGAACTTTTATTTTCTGCACATGACAACATGCTGTCTTTTTAAGACAGTATTGGACTAATAAAGCTGGAATTATCTGGATTATAGGACGTACTGAACTGAAACAAGATGTGCACTGAATTTATAATCAGTTCATCATGAATATGTTACAAGCCAAGCTGCAGCCCTAATCAATACTGGATTTGTTTGAACACCGTTTCCCCTCTAATGTCAGATTAATTTGTCCTCTCATCTCTTGCAGTTACGAGTTCATGAGGAAGAATCTGATATTCTATCGAACTGAGATCCACAGGCTCACTGGCAAGGTGAGACCTTTCAAAGCAGCATATTAATGCACTAAATGCCACACAGATGGTGCTTTTCTCCAGCATAGTGGGAAGAATTTAAGAGTGACAAGTTAGGTGGTGGATCAGTGGAGGAAGATTTGGTAATGGGATGAGCCACAGAGGAGGCAAAGTGGCATATGAGAATGTCCACAGTGACACATCGTGACGATCGACCAAACCAGACTCAGAAAACAGTTCTCGGTGACAGCTGTCCATTATATAAAGTCCATGAAAAGATGTGATTTTTGAGGTTATCGTCAGTGTGTCTGTTGGTCATTGGATTTTCCTTTCAGAAATGGTATTAACAGCTGATTGATTTTCATTTTAAAATACAAAAATTAAAATTGAAATACCAGGCGTTTTCTTTTTCATGGTCAAAAAGGGATGAGTTGAATTTTAAAAAATGTTTTGATACTTATTTTCTATTTAGTATACCCAAAAAAATCAAATCACTAGAAAACACAAAGGGAAAAAAAAGACCTGTTTTTCCATGTACAAGACAAGAGCATCCATTGTGCCAGTGTTGCTTACATCCAGGCTGAAATGTTCTTTGTAAACCCTTTCTGATATAATTTTATACTCAGCAAAACAACGCCTGTCATCTGCTGAAATCTCACGTGAGCCGTCACTGGTGAAAAACGGGTCAAGCCCGTAACTCAGAATATAGAACAGGGCTTTTTTTCTTTTCTGTTTTCTAGAGATCTTTTTTTTTTATTATTTCACTCTTCCCTGTTTGTCCATGACAAAGAAAAACACTTATTTCAATTTTATTTATTTATTTTTATGAAACTCAAATAACCACTCATTTTTTGTTTTTTTTTAATACCATTTCTTAAAGGAAACACAGACCATTATCAAATGTCATTTTTGGATGCTTTAAGAACCACCAATTTAATTCCACTCACATACACAGTGGTTTAGTGAAGGTTGAAGTCTTAAAAATCTCAAAATCCCACCAAACAAGCCCAAACTATCTGCCTGACTACACACCTCTCAGGGTAAAATATGTTTTTATGTTTGTCTGTATGAGTTTGATGTGCGTTTATTAAAGTGAACTACAACTAGGTGCGAAACACCATTTTAGTTAACTTAAACAAAATAAAAACTAGACTTTAGATATTTTCTATACTGTGATATACTGTATACTTACAAAACTAACTGAAATAAAAATATACAGGAAAGTCTATTTTGGTCAAATTTGTCAACACAATGAACATGAGGAGCCAGTGGTGCGTTATGTTTAGTGAGACTGAGATGTCTACATGACTGTGAGTCAATGTCCTTAACAAACTGCTGTGTTAGTATCGTAATACATATTCTGAACTTTTTAAATCTTGCCCCTGACAAATACCTCCCATATTATGATTGAAATGAAATAAAACTAGTAATGAAACTAATAAAAAACGAAACACTTTAAAACATTAAACTGAAACAAGCAAACTCACTCTAGAAATGAACTTAAACTAATTTGAACTGAAAAGTAAAAACGAATGAAAAATACAAAACTATTATACCCCTGTTCCGATTAACTGACATTTTCCTTTTCCTTTTGATTCAACAACAGTGAATTTGCACGCTGAACTTTTATTTTCTGACATTTTTCTTACCTCATCCTCTGCCCTCTCCGCAGGACCCCTTGGAGCAGTACGGTATATCAGATGAAACTCGCTTCCAGGTCAGCAACGGCCTCCAGCTCGTGGCAAGAGATTCCTCCTCCCTGTAGACCAGCGTCCTGAGTCCAGATGTTCTTTCATTTTCATTTTAGTTCATCCTGCCATTCCAACATTCACCCCCACACTGGTTTGAAAGGCATTACCACAAGCACACGAGCTTTTCAGACGTTCACTCCTCTGAATGTATGTTAGTGTCACTCCAGACTCAGAGAGGTTCTTATGCAGAGGTTATAACAGGGCATCTGAAGCCATGAGAAGTGATCACTCTGATTAGCTTCTTTTAAAATGTCATTCTCAATCGTTACAGGGCTGTAAACTCAACGCCGTTTTACTTTCAGTTTATGGGATTTTACATGCCATTTTCTCCATCATTTTCAGACTTTGACTTTGTTAATTGATTGTCTGTATGAAACATATTTTTAGTATGTTTTCTACTGGACATTCTGTCCTTTTAGACAATGTGATTTTTAGAGCCTTTAATTGTGCTGTAGAGCCGCATCTATGACTTTCTTTCAGGACTTTTAATAGTATGAACATGACTTTGATTAACGAGAATCAGTCAAGGATATATGAACATTTGCTGTAAAACAGTGTTAATCAAGTTAATACACATGCTTTGAAGAAGTTGATGATTATCAGATGTCCTGCCCAATACAAAAAAAAAACAAACAAACATTTGGCAGTATTTACTGTCCTGATTTCAGCTGCATGGGCCCTTTGATCTGCTGAGTTGAGCCGCACGTTTTACTCCATTTTTCCTTATGTGAAAGAAAATGTTTTGCTAGCTTAGGTTAATGTATGCATCGTCTAGCCCGTTTATACCTTTAGTTTTTAAAACTATAGTTTTGCACATTACTGTTTGTTGAGGTTTTTTTTTTTTTTTTAAATTAGAATTTCAATAATTTACTTGAACCTACTGTACCTTTTCTGTGGCACTTTGAATCAGATTCCTTTAGCTAAGCTGTTGGACCATGTTGGGATACCCGGCCCTTTACGTGTTTTTTTTTTTCTTTTAAAATAACAAACCAACATCTTTGTCAGTGTAGCTACAACAGAGTTGCAGCTAATGGTGAGATGAAACTTTGCTCTCGGCCACATTTCATTAGTGGCATTGCTGTATCCTGTAAATTAGTAATATGTCATTTAATGTCATTTCAGCAGTTGGGATTTCAGAGAAATAGGGTTGAATGTGTCTTTATTTTAAACTGTTGCACATGTTTAGTCTGTTTTTACATCTTGTTAGGTTATATTTGTTTCACTGGCATTTCTCTCTCTCTCTCTCTCTTTTTTTTTTTTTTTTTTTATTAAACCCT